>UCOH01006116.1:0-55972 GCA_900474275.1 Synergus japonicus
TATATATATATATATATATATATTATGTATATATATTTCATCAGATTGGAAACTTGAATCGTGATGGATTTAGTTAAAAATAGTATCATTTGAATACAATTTTTCTTCGAGCCTCTGATTCAGAATTGATTTATGATGATGATTTTTATTGATTAAAATTATCGCTCTATAAATATTTCTGGATCATGCAGATGAATTTCGTATTGCAATGTTGAAAGCATCTGGAAGTTTAATTTCTATACTGTCATTTAAAATTGATTCATATGCTTTTATAAATGTATGCGATCAAATCTCATATATCTGCGAAGTAATAAGTGATTAAAGTTGTGCACAAATGAGAGCCTGAGGGCAATGGCGATGTCTGCATGCCTACAAACCGGAAATCGTGTAACGATTTTTTTCAGGCATGCTTAGTCGCATAAAAAGGCAGTAGGATTTCCAAGTTTCCTTACACATATATATATTAGTATTATAAAAGTGGACGATGCACAAGCTGCTTATCGAAAACGACTTGACGCTGTTATGAGAACGTTAACCTCCACTTCGACCTCTGGCAAAAGCGATTTTCTCATGTGACCTCAGATTTAATTCCAGGTGGAAGTCCATTAAAGAGTCAAATTTTGTCAGGGAAAATTTAAACATGATTTGATTTAATAACATAATATTAAATATGAGATTACATTTATATCAGTGTACCGATTAAGCCAACAAATTTTCAAGTTTTCGATTAGAATTTCCTTTATATATAAATAACTGATACTTAATTAATAATTATATGAAAAAGTTTTGGTTTTACCTTCCCAAAGCAAAGGCACTGATCCACAGAAATGAGAGGGCGATATAAAAAAAAGAGCCAGGACGACCCACGCGTTGGTTCGTGTTTTTCGAAGTTCTTGTCAGAATAATAAAAAGAGTAGAAGCTCTTGGGCATATAAGTTGAATATCAGTATCCATACTATCCATACAAAATTCTTAGGAGAATACCCGTATATAAATGTCGAGAAGTGGCTCTCCGTCGTTTTACGATGTTTTTCATTCTTCATTTCTTCTTTCTTGTCCTGATTTCCGTTTTCTTTCCATACAACTTGCAAGTCAATAAAATACATCAATCAAAAATCGTATCGATTTTTTTTATAGAATGTATATCAGACGTTTTACTTTCTTAAAGGGATTTCATATCTATTTTTCTTGAAGTGGAATTATTAAAATAATACAAAAATATTTTCTTAAAAGAGGCAAAATTTCAGATGTTTTCATCTATATTTATTTGGAGTTTATTATAGAAAGCTTAATCCAGATGCCCGATTCCCTTTGAAAATTCGATCACCTTCATTTCTCAAGTATATTTCTGAAGCAGTGAATAACGTTTTCCCTTGGGGTTCTGAAATAACTCGATGAAAGAAAATAATTACATAATAATTTTATAACAAAGTTTCTTTATATAAATAGAAAGATAAACTACCGATATAGAATTTTGTAAATGCTTCAATAACAGGTCTTGAATAAAAACCCATTCACTTTATAAAAACTTCATTATAATTGGGTAATCGTTTAATCCCAAAACTGCCAACTTTCAAAACCAAGATTTCACTTAAATATTTCAGACCAAGCGAACTATATGACGTAAATAATTAATTACTTTCCTCTTCCTGCTTCTCACCCTCTTCTTTCCAGGGTCTGACGATCGATGAAGCGCCCCAGACCTTTTTTCTGCAATTCACTACAGTATCTAAAAAAAAATAAGGGGGCGATTAAGAAATATTATCAGTGACTCGCGTTTAATTATAGCGAAATAAAGATCGCCAGAAGGCATTAGAGAAAAGAAAAACTTGAAATATCTGTCGTCAGAAAAAAGGGATTAATGAGTATAGAAATTGTTGGAGCTACTCTTTTTTCACTCGAATGAGTTTCACGCGAATACTAATTCCAGTTCTTTATCCGACTTTCGTGTAGGTTTTTCTGTTTGTATGAATGCATTTGGTTATGTAGGAAAGTAAATGTAACGGCCAAATTTACTCATGAAGAAGCTTGTATGTGTATTTTTATTCTGGAATTAAGAGAGAAAACTCACAACCAAAGCGACTAAAAGGGATCTAAAAAGAAAATTAAAAGTCGCAAAGAAGTGTCACTAAACGTGATAAAGGTAGCTGTGAACTTTTTTAAGTACGTTTCTCTACTATTGTATGAATTAGTACGATTTTGCAATTTTAAATTTATTTTTTATATGTTAGTTTCAGTAATTTCGAGGCAATAATTCAAATAATCATAATTGAACTGAAAATATGTAATTTAATATGAACAATAAATGTGAGATGAGAATTTATAGAATTAATTTATGGGATATATAACTGAGCATAATTGAAGGCAGGAATGAATTCTATAACACTCTTAAAGATGACAAAAAGCTCACAGGTGTAATACTCGTTATGTTCATATAGAGAAAATGTGTATGCATGGTTCTCTGTACGTGCACGTTTCTATTTTGCTGCTTGCATCTCAAGTAGACACTCATGTGTGCCTTGAAAGTACTTGAATCTCAGGCCAGGGCAAGTTTCAGTTTATTCAAGATATTTCTGACAGAGATTTGGAGCAAAAAGTTTTGAAATTTGCCCTTTTTTGTGGGAAAATCTATGTCCCTTGCAATTTTTCTGAAAGCACGCAGTTATGAATTTAATATAAGTTCTCCTTAGTGATTTTCGTTTGGGAAGAAAATAATTCGATGCTTAACTAAACATAAAGTTTCCCATGCAAATTTGCTTTGAATGCAAAGTTCGTTAATTGGATGCTTGTTATTATTAATTCAGTCGTCTGATAAATGCTTTTGGTTGCTATCAACCTAAACTTCGGAACTGAGTAGCTGAATACGTATTTACCAATTGGAATTGTGAGTGGTTTCTATTCGTTTAGAAATTAATGACTCGAAATATATGTTGACATATGAAAGAAGATGCTATACAATTTTTCTTTTTAATTATAAATAATTAAGAAAATAATTACGCATTTTTAAATATAATTGCTGAAAGCATAATGCACTTGATCTTCAAATAAAAATTTATTAGTGGAGGTCGTGCGTATTTACTGGGGCTTGCAAGTTGCAATTAAAATCTACATGTTATGTTAATTGGCCTCTCGTCGGTGGAAGTTTTAAAATACAAACGATATTTTCGAATGAGTATTTATTACAATTTGCAATGATTTAGCATGGCAATATATAGCATGTCTGGCGATCCCATTATTCGAATGGCCGAGGATTTTCTGTGTATAAAATATATAATACTACTGAAATATGTATAGGTCGTTGCTTTTGGGTCACCCTATAGTTCCTGAAAGCATACTATTGCCCCATCCACTGCATGCTCCAGGGTTTAATCTAACAATGATTTATACCGTCCAGGGTCTCTCAAAATCAGCCAACGAGCGGTATTGCATTAAACGTTGAATTCAAATATTGTCTCTCTTTATCCCTCAACTTCACTAATTTGATGATTCAGAAAAAATTATAATTTTACAGGAAAATTTTTATAAAATTCTCACAGCTGGAATTTTATTATTAGCCTGTGCATACTTCCTTTTAATATTTTAATATCATTTAATATTCATGAAAAATGTATTAAAAATGGTGAAAATATAATTTTAAAAATACAAAAGGGAAAATTTATTGAAAGCCATTAATGTACAATAATTTGAAGGGCGATTAATTCATTTCTGCTATAATAATTATCAAGCAACGAAGCTTTAGAGAATCCGAAATGTGAGATAAAATCCGAGCTGAAATTCTCTCGGAGAGGGTTTTAATCAATAATAATGAGCACCTCTGGTCTGACACGCTACGTATTCTACTCTACACATTCATATGAATGTATATTGGCGAATATGTCAACTGCAGTATCGCATTCATACGGCCTTTAATTTTTTTTATTTATATTTTCCAGTTATGTTCTCTTTGCCAAGCGAAATTCAATGTTTAATGTTGATTTTGGACGTATTGAATTTGAATTCAGAATTATTTTACTGAAAATTCCTGGGGGGAATTCAAAATTATATATCGTGCTGTTCCTGTGTTAAGCATTGCTTTTATTTTGAGCTTTTGCTTCATTTATTCATAGAATCACATTCGTGGCAGCATAAAGTCCCTGGCTTTTCGCATGATGATGTCGCTGTCTGTAATTAAATTTCTCTGAAATACAAAATTAATGCTTTTCCATTAGACCCGTTTTATATTACATTATCTCTGGCGTGGTTTCAGTTGGTAAAAGTAATGAGATCAATAACGTCCTTTGTGCAACACATTTTCGTGATATTCACTATTTCAATCATATTTTATACTCTCAAATTACCTTCAAATCATTTGGTTTTAAAAATTGAGTTTAAACTCTGAATAAAATTGATATCTTGTTTATTTCTGAAAATATATGAAACTTTAATGCTTTGACTTTTCAGACTGGAGTGAAATTTTTCATTTTTAATACTACTTCACATGCCTTTTGAACGTTTCCTATTTTGCCAATTTATAGATTGTAGAGTAGTTTACAAGCGCATTCATTGGCTTTACTCTGCTTTTGTAAGTGCAGAAACAGCAGGCATTACATCCTGATCGTTAGCTCTTCCCCATACACCCGTACACCTCTCGTCCAGTAATCATTATTTATCATCTCGAACTATTGAAGTGAACGGACCCGTAATATTTGGATAGCTTACTTGTGATGGTATGTAAATTGATAGGTTATCGATGTGTTTAAAGTGAGAGTAAATCGCCATAGTAACAACGAAACACATTTTCATTTGTATTTATGTACTACATATAGTTTCAGGCATTTGTGCTTGTACGTGCATTAATTTATTTGTGTGCGTGAAACGACCACATGAATAGACTATGAAAGCTTCAACTGATAGCGTGTGTCCATTCGTGTACTATTAACGTGAACTCGTTCGATATTCAGTTACTTTTATGCTCCCATTTCCAAATTAAAACAAATTTCTACCGCTTTAGGTATATTTACACATTATAAAATTGTGTGAACCAGGCAGCTAGAAACTTTCTTCATGAAAAAGATTCTTACTTTTGACTTACATAATGAATTTAAAGTTATTATAGGTACAATATACAGTTTTCTAACAATTTCAACATGTTGGATAAAACTTTTGAATGGTATCAGAAAGTTAAGGAGAAACAAAAGTGTAATTACCTTCCAATTTTGAAAGTAAACACGGAACGTTGTTAAGACTTAAAAAAAAAGTAGGTTAATTGAGATACTGTTGAGGAAGGTCGTCATAAGCTCATCCAGGTTACTTGTAAAATATCTAAGTGTGAAGAAGTGTATATGTGGTATGTATAGGACATAACACGTACCCTTCGTGATGTGGGAGTGGCTTAACTCCTCCACTAGCTCGCGGGGTTTATCACAGGCTTTTGATAAAAAGATATTAAATCCTTAATCTTCCCTTTAGATTAGCTTATCAAATTGACTTCTCAACTTGAACTGTATATAGTGCTGGAATTTAAAGTAGATAAAATGCAGGAGTCAACAATATTTATTTTATTGCTTGTAAATAACTGAAACATTATTTTTTCAATAATTTGCAGATCACTGTGTTATACTTTTGACCTAGTTTTTAACACGATAATGAATGAATTAATTGCCTAGTTCATTCATGAAATATGACTTTCTATGATTATGAAAGAGCTGATGATTATTATTTCATTGAAGTTAGTGTGAAGATGAAAAAGGACTTTTCTCTTCGCAGTCTTCAAGTAATAATTGTTTTTATGAGTTTCTACTTAAATATCATTCAATAAGTTCACACCTTTCAGACTGCAAATTATGAGGTAGGAATTCCAGCAATGAAGTTCTTCTCGGGATGAAACCAGACAGAGGGTGAAGTGGAAGGGGTTGGTGCAGAAAGGATGAGGGAGAGAAATGCAAGAAAAAGAGAGGATAGAAAGTAGCCAGCCAGTGGGAGGTGCATATAGTAATAAGAGGGTGATGCTATTATTGGAAAACTGAGAAAGTCGAGAGGAATGAAGGGCTGCAGATAAGGCTGCACTAAAAGATGAAAATATATTCAACGCATCCGAACTTTCTAAAGTGCAATGTGTTACTAATTAAATTTTATAATCGTGGATTGATAAGCAGTTATAAATTGATCTCTTTTGATTGACATCTTTCCTAGTCAGTGTATCAAGAGAAGTCATACCTCATAAAACTTCGCACAACTATTTTCACAATATTTTTATTAATTTTATTTCGCCTTTAATCATTTTTCAGAGTACCCTCTCTCTTTTGCTCCTTCAAAACTAGAGTAAAAATAACAAATTCAAATTTTCACTGTATAAAAACGTTTTATATCAAAATTACAAACGAGCATTCCAAAAATATGGAAATCGGTTTATAATTCACTTTTTCAAATGATGTAAGTAGATAAACCGCAGGTTGGAAGTATCGTTTGGAAAAGTTTAATAAAAAGCTTGAGAGCCCATACTTTTTAAAGCGCTTAAAAATTTATTGCCTAGAAAGCCAGTAAATCCGAGCATTTCAAGCGGAAATTGAATTCATGATCCTCAGCTCGCGCGCATGTTAATAATAAATCAATTGATTTGACCTGCGCGCTGGCTTTTTAACAATGCCCGCATAAATGTATGTATGTATTAAATTTTATGGCTGATCAGATTGATACGTTGAGAACTTTTGTTTTAATGCATAAGCTCACGTATAATCAAATCACCATCAGGAAATGCAGAAAATAACGACTCATTCAAGGTACAACGTTATAAACTTCTGATTATGTTGGATAGATCATGATGTGTACACAATAACACAATAGACAAGTGTTAATGTGTTAGTCGAGTCAGTCGCACAATCTTGAATGCTATATTGGTACTTTATTAACGGGCTCCAGTTCAAGTACAATCCACGAGGGTCACTACCTGTCAATGAAAACACCCACCCACCCACCACCGGCTTTCCACCCGAATCGGTTAAAACGTTTCCTACTTAAATAAAAAATCCTGTCTACTCAAATTCGGAAAGAATTTTAACTGCAACGCTCTTTTCTGACAATTTATAATTTTTACAATTACAGATTTTTACCGATTCTATTAACGATTTACTACCGATCTTTGTATCAAGAAAAACAATTTTTAATAGGTGTTTGCACATTGAATTTTTAGAAAATAAAATTGAATAGTGGCTAAAAAAATAATTTTTGTTTCAGGATGAGGTACTGACGATATCAGAGAAGGTAGTTGTGCGAGTTCATGACCTTGTGACGTGGTTGGCGCCGTCTTTGGAATGGTCCTGGGGAAGAGAGGTTTCGTATCCACCTACTCCTCTTTCGTCTCCCGACAGCAGTCCACTCAAGCCGGAGATGGGTCAACCCCAGGTGTTGACGGATCCTGGCATCGACTTCTCAGACGTCGATAAGCAACAGCAGGAGTTCGAAAGCAATCACAATTCGATAAAACGCTTAGATGGCAGTATACAAACGAAAGTTGTCGTCCTTTCGTATCCCAGATATTGTAGGTACAGAGCCCTTCTTCGAAGGCTTGAAGGATCGGAACCATCCTGGCTCTGGTCTTCGGTAGCAGCAGCTGTAGGTGGTTTTACTGTTAATCCTGGCACAAGGGTCCTTTTCTGTAGAGATACATTCGACTATCCAGATCTAGAAACGCACGAAATGCTCTGCAATCACTTAGGTGAGTCCCTAAAAATTGTATTATCCGTATCTATTCTTGGTTTAGAACGATTTTGACCAATTTACAGTTGGAGAAACTTCAGGTTTTGATTTTTTAATGTGTTTTCAGCCCCAAAATTAAAAGGAAGGCCTCGAAGAAAACGGAAAAAGCGTAGCGTTTCTCCTGGTGAATCCAGCAACGAAAGTGAAGCTTCCGTTGCCTCATCGGTAGTTGCATCAACTTCCAAATCCTCGACGAACTCAATCATCAGTAGATCAACTTCTGCTGCAGTACGTCGAAGTGAACGGAAAACAAGCGTCGAGGAGAAGAAATTTCTGACTGATATTCAGAAGTTTATGAGTTTACGGGGAACTCCTGTAGGAAAAATGCCCTTGTTAGGTTATAGACAAAGTGAGTGATGATTCCCCTTTTTTTACAAAAGTATTTCAAGATGAGAGAAGTACTTTTTGGATACTAACTTATATTTCTTTTTGCAGTTGATCTATACCTCTTTTACACAAAAGTACAAACGTTGGGTGGTTATGACTCTGTAAGTGCTGGTCGACTCTGGAAATCGATATACGATGATATTGGCGGAAACATAGCATCGACGAGTGCTGCAACTATTACAAGAAGGCACTATGAAAGGTAATACAATTTAATGACTTGAAAAAGACGAAAAAAAACATTGTTAAATATGCTAAAATTACATAAATACTTTCAGGTTGTTGCTGCCTTATGAGAGGAGTCAAAAGGGCGAAGAGACGAAAGTTAGGCCAACTCATGGGAGAAGAACGAAAACGAGTAGTTCTTCAGAGGAGGCGATTGAAATCAAAGATGAACCTGATGTTGTTTATCCAAGAGAAGCGACACCTCCAAGTGGAACACCTAATTCTACTACAGTCACACCTTCCTTACAGTCAATTCTTTCAACCTCGGTAATTCTATTTTTCAAACTTTATTTCGATTTCTCACTCTTGCACAGATGTGAAAGGACTTAATAAACTAACAAAACTATTTTCTATTTTAGTCACTTCTACCTGGAGAGAAGCCCAGAATGGAAAGTGGCAAGACCTCATCGTTGAGGAGTGTGAGGGTGAAGCCAGATCGCCTAAAATCCCTTAATACAATAATTGCCAACACACCTTCTGCCAGCCAGCAAGCCAACCAACTGCCAAGTCCTCCACCTTCCTCGACTTCTTCGTCTACGCCTAGTAGTACGCCTTCTACGACCCCCACAGGAGGTAGTCAAAGTGTCTTGGAAAGACAGCTCAATAGCCCCTTAATATCGCAGCAAGTACCACCACCAAGTCCACCTCCGGATCTTCCTGTAAGCGCCGTAACGCCGAATGCTTCCGCGGTAGTTACGCTGACACCTCCACCTGAAAAGGAGATCAGGGAAATCAAGCTGGACTCGAAGCAGACTGCACTGTTGGCGCAGGGGAAGGAAAACATTCCTCTCTATGATGAGAAACCAATTTTCCTTGACAAACCAATAGTACCACCAAGATCTCCTGAGGTAATAGACCTTGAAAACGAGAGTGATACGAGCAGGGATAAAATCATAATTCCTAGTTTTAAGAGACAAAAACTTGAGATTCTTCGAGAAGGAGGTTTAGAAGTCACGGCGGTGGACGCTCGACCCACTGTGATTCAACCCAACGCAACGCCTCCTGCGTCTCTCAAATCCGAGGAAAAGTGTCCTTCTCCCTTGCCTCAAGCAGTGACACCAAACTCGATACCGAAGCTCATCTCCGTCACTGTAACTCCCGACATTGGACACATGCTTCCATCCCCCCACGAAAATCATAATTCTCATCAACAAACGAGGCATCAAATTTCAACGAAGCAACCCACGAGTCAGAATAGTCACATCTCTCCCGGTAGTAACGTTCTCAACAGCAGAGTCATAAACGTCGGGAATTCGAGTACGAGTTTGATCCAGCTATACGCTAATGCAAGCGCCGCTGCTTCGAACGCGGCAAATCCTCCATCGTCGAACCACAGATTCGTCGCTCCCGCAGTTCCTAACGGAAGGTTGGCACCTCCCAGAGTGACGCAGTCTAGGTCGATATTCACACACAACGAGAAAATAGTCTATGGAAATCCCAAGGACATTCTCTCCACTCCGAAGTATCCACCTCCCCCTATTATTCAACCTTCACCGAGGAACGACAGTATACCAGGCGGGGTTCTCGATCTCACCCAGAAGCCTACCTTTTTCAGGCCTAGCTTGGAGATTGTCCGAGTCCCGGTTGTGCCAAGGCCTAACCCTATTAACTTGGAAGCGAGGAACACGCACAACAGGAACAAAAATTTGGAGTCTCCCAGGAAAGACCAGTTTCAAAATTACTCTAGCGTGCTCGACAGTAGGACGATGGCTTCAAATAACCTCGAGATCACGCTCGTAAATCCCAAGAAATCGCATTCCAGCTCCCCTCAGTTACCGAGTTCACCTCATAGGAACCATAGTCCGATGCCGAACCAGAGGAGGCAGCAGGTGAATGGAAAGTATCCTGTGAGGAGCGAACCTGTTTCACCCTACACGCCCAGGAAATCGACGCATCCGGTGATACCAAATGTTCCGAACTTAAGTCAGCTGAACAACGTATCTTCTTTCTCAAGGTCGAGCAATCACCATAGTTCCATTGATAGGACGAAGTCTCTAGAGGCAGCAAGGGAGCTTCAGCGTAGAATTAGCGAGGAAGATAAGTCAGCAATGGGACACCAGATCCAGGAGATGTCGCAGAAGCAAAATGACTCGGCCAGGAGACACAGCGTACCGAATATTCCCTCGGGATTTGTTCCTGCCATTTCACAAAATAATGCGGCCTTCCTCGCACAACTGCCGAATAATCCTGGCAAGTTCCTTCCGATGCTTGACCCGGTCTACTATCCGGCGTTATACAATGGATTCTTCCCTCCACCGATATCGGCAGCAGGATCTACACCATTTTTGTCTCCAGAGTTCAGCGCCTACTATAAGGAACTGCTGGCATCCTCTTCGCAACCAAGACTGGGGATGGCGGGACAGCATCACAACACTGTTCCAACGTCCAAGTAGATGATGGGATCTCAATTAGGGTTACCGGTCGAAGATCGAATGGTCATCGAATGATGATTCTTTCTTCGAGTCTCATCTAGAATCCACTTGTGAGATTTTCCATCTGAATGGAATTCATGTTTCGAACAGCCATGTGCCATGGATGTGATTTTTCAGAATTATAGTTTCACCTGTTATGCATTTTTTCGAATTGCCATGTGCCATAAATTCGAATACATAAATAAAAAGTGGCAATTTGGTGAAACCAAAAGCTAGAAGTAAATTCTAGGTCGGTAAAATATGGTTTATTAAAACTTGGAGCACAGAAAACTGTCGTAAATAGCTATTCGAAACACGAATTCTGATCAAAGGAAAATGGATACATGTATCTAACTAGAGATGAAAAGAAGAATCATTTAGTTTGAACGAATATGAACATTGTCAGAATGATTTTGTGTACTTTTTGTTTTTCTTTCGTTTGTTAACGAAAATCTACTCAGCCGAAAATCAGAGATTTTCATCTGCGAGCAATCCTGGAAGTAAACTAGAAAAAATCAAGTATTCGAAAAGTAGTTCACATGTCCTTAAGGGTTGATTTTTTTAAGAAGCTTTGTTTTTAATTCTGTTATAGCGTTAAAGCACCGTTTATCCGTCCGAAAGGAAATATAAAAACAGTTTGACTAAGCTGAGACTGATTTTGTCTTAACTTTTTACTATAATAACTCCAAGTTACTTAGTTTCTTCCATGATTGATTGACTCGAAATTCTTTTTGAATTAAGAATTAATTCGGTAAACGGTAGGGTTAGATTTTCTACTGCAATCCTGTGATAAGAAGCCGCAGATGCATCTTCTAAAATTGGATAGAATAATTTAGACAGGATTTCGATTGTTTATATTTTAGGAGATTGGTAGGAAAAACGATTTTAGAAAATTTAAAAATGAAGGTGCTGAACCTTAAGTGTATCTGTGGCGTATTTTGAGAAAAACATAAAGTCCTAGATTACTTTGGTCACAATGGTCACGCTTTGTTGATTTTCAAAGTAGTGGGATTATTTCTGAAGAAGCGTAGAATCTTAAAAATGTGATTTTTTTATTATTTAAATCGGAGGATTTAATCGAAAGAATTAATTTAAGCAGCTTTTTTTAGATACAGACAAAATGCAGAAAAAACATTAACGTTAATGTTAAAGTAAATCATCACACTTTAATACTAATATTTACGCAAATTGATGATTTCTGGACAACTTCGTGCTCTTTCATCTCTAATCAAGACTAAATTATTGACTTATTTATTTCTGTAAAAAGTGACCTTAGTACTCGAGGATCTCAAAGCGAATTATAATTTTAGACCGCCTGATTTTTTCCAACGTACGATGTGATATATACATAAATATATTAATGAATCTGTATATGCGAAAGGATGGTCGACGGATAGCCGGGTATAATGATTTTAACTGTTTAACAGTAAATTTTGAGGGCGAGACTCGCGTAAACCCTAATATACCATGTAAGTTAGCCAATTTTCACAATACACAAAACCACACGTAAACACCGATCTGTAGTCAGCTCGTAAGTGCACGCAAACGATGTAATAGATGCGAAATGCGATGTATATACTGTAAATACATAATCTTGTAAGCGATATGCTAGTTAACTGCAGCATTATCTTTAAATATTACTCTAAAGATTAAGTTTAGTATGTGTACAGGCCGTCCGATCCTCGTGGCCCGCGATCGTCGTACACGAGTTTTCTAGTTGGGTTTTTAAAAACGAGTCGTACTAACGTTTCGTTTCGTTAAAGTACGATGTCGCGATTTCTTTTAGTTTGAAAATACAGAGAGACTATGTTAAACGAAAAATGCGCTTATTTCCGTAAAACTGACTTCGAACTGCTTCCTACAAAAAATTATAATAATTATAATACATAAGAACGATTTATCAAATCAGTTTCTGTATTCAGATCATTCAATCAGATATTTTGTTCCAAAGATTCAGGAAGGCGAATTGTTTTGTAGACTAATTTCTTTTTAGGAGCAGATCTTTCAATTTATAATTCTATTTCAAAACTTTGACTCCTATAGAGAGATTCTTCTAACGAATACAAAGCTTTGCTCAAAAAAAAAGAATACAGTTGTTTGTTTTTTCTTCGTCACACACGACGAGTAAAGATAGTCCTTAAAATGAGTCGAGGGCCACCGTGTTTCGGCAAGACGCTCGTATATTCATGTTAAATCGTAGACATATTACTAGAACATGTTCGTTTTAGGATGTTCTTGATCAAAAATAAATACGAGGCGATTCAAAACTATCCATATACCTAAGACGTACGCGAGCGAGTACGGTCTAATCGGACCACAATAGAAAATTGAAATTTATATATCGAAGTCTTTCAAGAATTCATTGTAGACAATTCAAGTTCTCTTGTGAGATTGGAAAAAGCGCAGTAAACGTTGATTTTAATAAGTATATACTGTCCATTGGCATCTACGATGTTGAAATTAACGTGAAGAACATTTTTTTTATGAAAGATGGCAATCTTTACAAGTCTGTTTTGAACGTATTTTTGTACGTTCTCTTTTTTTTAATTTAGTATTTATGACTTAACGATTTTCATCGAATTTTTGAGCGATTTTATATGAGTTTTTCAAAAATTCAAATTCCTCGGAAACAGTCTTTAACGTTTTGAAGATGCGAAATGCCAATGGAACGTACATATAATAGCTCGGACGAACGTCCTCCTCCATATTTCGTATTTCTTCTAAAAGATTGTATGACTCTTTCGAATATTCGAGACGCGGATGGACAACGTTAATGTCATAGGTAAAAATGTTTTTGCGCAATGAGCTCGAACATCAGCTATTAATAAAATGCTGGTGGGGAAAGTATGAACAGAGTTTATGTTTTCTTTCTAATGAAGAAAGGGCTTGTAAGATTTACGTGCCATAAAAGAAGTGCTTAGCTAGAACTCAAAATCGCGCCTTTCCTTTCTTTCGATTATTTTCTTCCTCAATGAAACCCACAAATACGCGATAAAGGGTTCCACGATAATTACTATACTGATAAAAGTGCAAATCCCAGGTGGAATATTTTATGTAATATTTTGTGTAATATTTTTTGTTCTGTTAAAGCAGCGTTGTTTTTAAATGTCGAAATATTTTAGCACGTGAGTAATAAAGCGAATGTGAGAGCGAATGAAATCAGGAGAGTTTTTGCGCCAGAGGGGGATGCTTGTGATGACAAAAATGAAGATATAATGAAAAGAATTCTTTATTCGTTTCCAGTTATCCTCTTCTTTTCGTTTGCGAGTTTTCTTCCCTTTTTTTTCTATGAAATTTAGTCGTGATTTTAGCATAACCCGTGTTCTTTTCCTACTTTAAAGATAGTAATTCATGCCGATTATTATTATTGCTATATAAATATTTTTTATTACGTATATGGGCATTTCAGTTCCTAAGTTGAAAATAAAATATGTACTATACATAGGCATTTTTCATTGCGCCACCTAAAGAGCTGAAAGAAGAAATCTGGGACTGAAGATGATGATCTCTCTAAATGAATGAAAATTGAAGAAACATATTAAGGGCACGTGATACTTTACTATAAGAGCGTAGAATTGGCCTTAAAGCCTGCGATATTTTATTGGTTTAAAAGATGGATTCAGTTACAGAAATGCGCGGTAAATTTTTATTGTAAAAGTTATTAATTACGTAAAACTGTTACAGTTCTGCAACAATTCTTTTCGGTATTCAAAAATACATAATCATAGCTCTTGAATTGAAATTGGTAAAAGTACGTGAGTGATAACTTTCTGAAGAATTACGCAGTGATAAGACAATTTCCTCTCTAAATTACACATATCGAGGGCAGAGCAGCATCTCATCTGCACGACTTTCATATATAAGAGTTACAATTGCGATGTAATTGCTCATGGCAATGATACGCCGTGGGCTTCAATTACGCGGTATTACAGAGATTGCGTTCTCACAAGTTCACTGTCCAAGTTTGATGCCTTCCACTGTGTCAGAATGAATTTAAAAATACTTCTTTCTGGATCTTTTTCTTGAACAATTAAAAAAAATATCTTGCAAAGAATGTGGATAAGTTAAATAAGTTAAATGTGGATAACTGATAAAATCTCAACTTCAAATGTAAGTTAATGAAAGGCTTTAATTTTAGAATTAATTTTGGGATGAATCCACTCTTTCTTTTTTTTAAAAAAAGTCTTTTATTTGATCGAAGTTGGGAGATATTTTCATTGGTCGGAAGGGAGCGAATCGCGGTACGTGAACTTGGCATTACGGCTGCAAAAATAAATAAAAAAAATTGCAGGCGTGGAATGCATGGGCATGTGCCGCGAAATTTAAAATCGCTTTACGGCGGCTATAAACCGATAACCTGTTTAACCAGTTCGGCGGGTGCGTTTTGCCTTGCAAAATCGTTCTTGTTCCTTCATTTTTTTCATCCGTTTCACTTTTTCGTTTGCAGAGCCTGACTTTTTTGCCTGACTCAACTACAGGATGTTTCAACAGATCCGATCCGGTTTGACGAGTTATTTTGATGACAATTTGTCAATCATCTGCACTTTTAGTCGAATGTAAATAAACAAAAACAATGTTTTACTTTTATCTTATGTTAAATTAATTAAGAAGTTCATTTTTTTCTAAAGCTGAACATTTTTATTTACAGCTAATAAAAGAAAAGAAGGAGGTGAATGAGTTTGGTGATATTTCAATTTAGAGAGGATCTTCATGAGTATAATGTAAAACAGTATAATAATTTTTCGGATCTCTGACACTTTCAGTGACTGATCAGTGGCCACTTGCGCAATAAGAGAGCAAATCGGAATAAAGAAATGGATACGAGTTCATCCAGTTTGGTGATACTGGCAACGTCGACAATAGAACGGAGAGTGGTGGATGTAAAAGGGGATGAACCTGTGTTTACTACTCCACCCCCCGTGTGACAACCCGCAAACATACCCTCATGTGCGGTATTGTTTACTGTTAGACAACGCGTATGCATACATAAGCCCAGCAGAATCTAAATGTTAAATAAACATTTAGAGACGCACCACAAATAGAGCTTTCATCCCAAATGGTAATGTAGCTTTACCTTTCCGCCCTCTGCATAAAACATATAACAATTTCAAACCTTCACAAAGTAACTTACACCATTTCTATAAAGGAAATGAGGTATGCTTTCTTTTTACAACTACACTCAAAAAAATCTTTAATGGAGGTAAACAAATTTTATGTAGAAACAACAAACATTTTTTCTGGTTACCAAACACTGTTAAACATTTTTTTCAGTGTATTATATTTCCTTATTCTTAAAAACACTGAAAATTAAACTCAGAATTTTTTAAAAATGAAACTTGGCTGAAATGCATAGGGAATAGTGGAATTCTGGAATGAGAGGTGAGATGGACGTATTCGCGATTCGTGCAAACAAGGGTACACATAATCACGTTACCACTACAGTATTCTCTTCCGCCCAGTTCTCACCAGAACTTCACCCACAGACAATAGTTTGTCGTATCGACCTACACCCTCCACCCCCTACACCCCCGCGTACATACTTGCCCCTTCCCATTTATCCCCTCTATATTTCCTAACAACTTGCGTCTTGAAGCCTTCCTCGCGTCTTTGCTCGATCTGTTCTTTCGACGATCTACGGATCCACCAGAGCTAACATACCTCCAACATACACCATAAGCATAAAGCATTTAAACTTCAGGGACAGTTTCGAACCACCAGGGTCTTGTTATACTTGTCTTCAGATTTTAAAAAAAGTTTCCCGCTAATTTTTTTTCTTAATCCACTCTCAAGTCTCATAAGGAATTTAATTTAATTTAAACATCAAAAAAGAAAAACAGGTGAACTCAAAATTCTGACCAGTAGTGTATCTATAGGTCTATATGGTTTTTGAGTTCGTTCAAAATTTCAGCCCATCATTGAGCTGATAAACCAGATTTCGTTGGTTGAGATTTGTTGAGAAATTCGTATATGAATGAACGTTATCCGAACATCTCAGGACGTTCTTCGGCCACTTGTGCTGGGGAAGTGCCAGCTGAAAGAGCACGTGCATCCGTTAACTTCTGCAGGCTTGTCCAGATCGTTCATATCCGACCAGGGTCAGTGGAATGGGTGTGTGTACAAACTGTCCACCCCATCATTCACACTTTGTCCTTACAAATGGTTTTCTTGTCACAGATATCAATATATTCAATGGTAATCCATTCTATTCGTGTTGAAGAACTCGGAAATAGAAATAACAACAGTAGCTATACCATATAATAGTAACTTCTTAATTATTCTCCAATTGATAAATAAAAAACAAATGATTCAAACTTATCGAAATAGATTCATATCAGTAAGCGTTAAAAATCGATTAAACCTGAACAATTTTTTGCGGGTGAGCATAAATTTGGGCATATCATAATAGTTACAATACGCATTATTTATGCATCTTATAAATAAGGAAAAGGCGAGCTCTTTGATCCCGGATTGTAGGTTATCGAGACACAGAAAAGATAAACATTAGAATAGTGAACCCTCAGACTAACATGCATTCTCAACAATTCGAGAGCGCATTATTTATTAATTAATCGTCATTGACTTAATATAAAGAAGCAAAACATTTTTTTTTTCAATTTGAAATATTCGTGTTAAAATTCAATTCCTAAGCGCGACGAAAATTACGATAGGTCACCCATCCGAGCGCTAACCGGATTTTTGTGTGCCTAACGTCCGTGGGATAAATCGGTCTACAGGGTAAAGCGGAACAGTCTTTCTTTTATCTGAAAAAGTAAATTGAACTATTTTCCAGATTAATGTTAACGAATTAATTAAATTTGTAAATAAATTTAATAAAATAACAAAGTAAATCATGTATTTCAGATATAAACAGAAAGAAAAGTAAATTATATCTATTTTCTGGAAAATCTCAGCGTCAGTTAAAATGGGGGTGTAGCGCGACATGAGAAAAATGTAGTTCGCTCAGAACTCACAACTCGTTCTTGAAAAGAATCAAGATAAAAAGTTCGAGGTTACGAGGCTCTTCGCGGAACATCGTCTCCTAATAGAATGACGACCCGGCCAGTTGTCGTCGTGACCCCCGACCCCCTGTAGTACGTTCCTGGGGTGAACTGGGGGATGTGGGTAGGACCGGAGGTGAACCTTATTGATTTTTAGGGTGACACTGTCACGAGTGTTGAGTCCCCGCGATGGGAGAATTTCAAACGACGCGAGAAAAAAGCTCTCTGCACCCGAAATCTCAGCGAAAAAAATACCACCCCTATCATCCATCCCCCTTTTTTAATTTGCTTTCCAAACTCCCAGAATTTCTTTATTTGGTCTTTCAAATTCTATATAAAAATTGCACACCCATAAAATGACGCCACGCTTTTTTCTTTCAGTAAAAGTGCAGAGTGTGCAACAGTGACGGAAAACAGTAACTGTGGCGAGGTGCAGTGCTCCTGCGGTTGGGGGTGCAGCTCCTGTGCAGGGCTGTAGATTTCAAAGGCGCCCGCCAATCACTCGAAATGATTCAAATTCCAGAAAACTTAAATTCCCTCAAGTAAATCATCAATTTTGATCTTTCTTTAAAAACATACATATATATTATCTTTGAGTAACTTTAGATTGGTTTTTTCTTTGTTAAAAAATGATTTACATTTTTTTTTAAATTATTGCTTGCAAAGTAAAGAATTGTTTTAATTTTTATCGCTTTGGGGAGTTTAATGACCTTATTGAGGAATTCATAAAAAATGCTTGCCCATCGAAAGAAATTAAATGATTTTGCAAATATTTTGCAAATATTTTTTTGTCCGCATATAGCGAGTTGTATGCGCTTAAAAAAAATGTGTGAGAGGAATATTTGATTTCTGTGAGTCCGGCATGGAATCCCCCTTATCTTCTCGTAAAAATTGCAGACTGCGCAATGGCTAGGAAGCGCGGCAGCAGCACGTAGCAATGAGGCAGAAGCCAATGAAGCTGCATCTATAATAAGACTTGTGAATTTCGTAGTTCTCACGTTTACGCGCTTTCGTCCTTACATTACACGTTTTCCTGAACGTCTGAGGTAAGGAAGGGTCAATCGGCCTGGAGTCTGCGCTCTGATTGGCCCTTCCTCGTCAGCACGTTCAGAAAAACGCGTAACGTAAGGACGAAAACGTGTAAACGTGATAGCGAAACGAAATTTACAAGTTTTATTGTAGACGCAGCCTGAACCCACGAAGCCTGAACCATACCTAAAGAAGAAAATGTAGCACAGAACTGTACGGTGTTGCGTGGTCGAACGGCTGGAACGTGCTCTCGTCCAACTTTTCCCGCTGATAATCCGCGAGTTGAATAATTTCTGAGCGCTAAGCGCAGCGCATCGACCTCAACTCGAAAATTGACGTTGAGTAACGCTTTACCTGCCCGGCATGCAACAGGCGACACCACCAACCCCTCCAAAACACCTATCTCATAAATCTTACTAAAGAAAAGATTAAAATTAAAAATCAACCAATTCTTGGTTAAAACTATTAATTTTGTGGAAAAAACTACATAAATCAAATTTCTGAATTAAATTCCCTTGAGGTGTGATTTAATTTTCTTTTAATGCAATTTTCTTTTAAAATAATTTTCTTTTAATATAATTTTCTTTTAATTAATTTTTTTTACCCAAACTAGTGCGCGGTGTTTAATAAAAAGAATAGAGCTTTGGATCGTTAGAGCTCGGTGTGCAAAAAATAGTGCCGAGGCGACAAAAGTACTCGAAGGGTCTTTCCGCGGCTGTGTTTTCCACTGGACGGGGGTGCGTTTTGCATAGTTTACGAGAGGGAGGGGCGGTTTGGTGAGTACGTAGGGTACGAAGCATGCTAGGAGTACGATAAAAATGGCAGCGCTCGTCGGCGGCTTCACGCGGAATAACAATTGTTGCCGCCGGCCGAGAAAGAGATCCAGTTGACAGTCGGGCGTGGATAGAGTCGAACACGTGGTGTGGCCTGCAGTCACCTCACCTGGGCTTCATGGGGCTTCTGATCCCCATTCATACGTCCCTGGCGCACATGTATACGTGTGACGCTTCCCCTCGCGCGTGTTAGTGAAAATCGTCTTTAAAAAAAAAGAGCAAAAAAAAGTTAAATCGCCTCCGAGAAGAGCTGTCGCACAATGAGCGACCTTTCACTTGCGATTACCAGCTTCTGATTAACGAAAATATAAACATCGCTCATTTTATTTCTTATTTCAAGTTACCAGTTTGTTCTTGAAAATTGATCTAAAAAGAAATTAATTTTTCGGAAATTGTGATAAAGTGCGATTCGATAATTGGATTATTCGTAAAAAGGTATGCATTCTTTGAGTAAAAATTCTTTTTTCGCTGAGTATGCACTTGTGAAATATGTTTCTCTAATTATTGCTTAAAGTAAACTTAATATTTGGAGAATATTTTAAATAAATTAAGTCTCGAGCTCTTTGTGGGGGGCGCCCCTTTTGTGTGTACGTCTATGGATGGACGTTGTGTCGACTTCAGTGGTGTTTATTTGCGCTTCTCTCTTGCTCCATTCACTCGCGTGTTTAGGAGATGTCGTGAAATTTTTGCAATGTGACGAGAAAACGTATGAAATTCGTGCGATGTTAGTGCGGTTTTTGTGCTTCGATGAGAATACGGGGGTGGATTTTTCAGTGGAAGTGAGAACTCGAGAGGAAGTGGGTAATCCCAAGCGAAAATGCCGGCAACGCGTCTTTTGGATAAGTCGTTGCTGCTGAAAAGATTGACGTTTTCGCATGGCGATCGACGTCGAAAGACTGTACTTGGTGAATAGGGAGAAAAATTGTGAACGAAGGTGGTTACAAGTGTGCTTAAATGACCCTGGGACTCGCGAATCGCGTTGTGATTATAGGTTAGGTCGCCGGTACATAACCTCAAATTGTAAGACAACGGTTCAACGGTTGACTTCCAAGCAATACTCTACACTTGATTTTTAAAGATAGGATTTAAGTGTGCTTTTTTACGGGAAATTATCCTCAGTTTTCGAATTTGTGTTTACTCTTTTTATAACGGATGGTGACCCGGAAGATGGAATGAGTCCGTTGCTGGCGAAATGAAGGCGAATGGGACAAACAATGGTGAATAGTTTTGACGCATTTTACATTTTTGGTGTACAATTTGAAAACTTAACATTGTTTAGTTTATTATTCTCATATATAAAGAATTCGTGGCTTTAATTTACTACAATTAGAAAATCCTTTTATCTTAATGTCCAATAGATTCAGGTGTAAAAAGGAGACATAACCTATACTCCAATAATATGTAATCTGATACCAAACAATCTATAATATTAGATTATTATGTTTTTCGCTGACGTTTTCTTTTGTCGGACAATTATTTGCAGTCGGTTCTCTTTATTGATTGTTTTCTCTTTCGAGTTTTAACAAAGGAAAGTTTATCTTTCTGTCGAAGTCTAGTATCTAATTTCAGGTTGTTTTAAATAGAAGTAACGGGCGAATGTCAAAGTAATGTCACTGATTGTGTTTGTGAGTTGTGCATTTTACAGTTTCAAGTAGGATTAGAATTACAGTGATTCTTTTGTTTCAAAGTTGTTAACTAATTGAAGTTTATAGAATTCGCTTCGAACAGGCAAACTCTATTCCTTTGGCATTCTCTTAAAACTTAAGAAAAGTGTTAAATTACAAAAAGGCAAAGCTTTCCTGGAAATAAAGAAATTTTATTTTACAATATTTTGATCTTATAAAGCATGTTTACTTTGTGAAAGAGAATATTTTGTTTCAAATCCGCTTACATTTCAATGTATAGTAAAATTGACAAAGTTTATATTTTTTGCCTTACTTCACCTTCAATATCTTATCTTATTTATGAGCAATGTTTATTATAGATTGAGTTTTAAAATATATTATAAATAAAATGAATTCGATTCTTATGTCATAGGTTGTAACCGCCTGAATACGCCTCTGGCTGCTACCACCACGCTGGAGGACCCAGGAACCCCAGCCTCTTGGAAGGGCCCACCGCCTGGCTCGGAGGCATCGCCGTATACACCGAACTCCGTTAGCCAAGGCGGAGGGCCACCTCCGGGTCCCTATAATAATTCAGGAGGCCCTCAGAATAATTCAGGAGGTTTCCAAGGCCCGAGCCCTTTCCCTGGTGGAGCTGGAAGTCCAGCTGGCGCACCTCCGTATCAAGGTCCTCCACCAGGATCTGCTACACCTCAATACACCGCTTCTCCAGCACCAAGCGGATCCTCGACTCCAGGACCCGGTCCACCACCTAATTCAGGAGGTTTTCCACCTCCACCCAATAATTCGGGACCACCTTTTAATGGCCCTGGACCAAGTCCCTTTGGCTCTCCGTCTGGAGGAGCTCCCCAGTTTGTTAGTAGACCTGGATCGTCTGGACCTCCTTTCGCCCCTCCTGGGGGAGGAAATCCGCACTTTCCTTCCCCAGGGCAACCCTTCGGTGGACCTCAATATGGAATGCCTCCAGGGAGTCCTTTTGGCCCTGGTGGACATCCGATGGGCGGACCTATGGGACCTGGTCACCCTGCGATGATGGGACCTGGTGGCGTTGATCGTATGGACCCAGGGTAAGTTTTTAATTGAATTAATTAAACTTTTAAAGCATTATTTACTTGAGAGACCAGAATTTTCCGCACAAATTCTGTGCGAAGTGGGAAAAGAATATTATAGAAATAATTATTGAAATAGCAGACGTATATTTGAATTGTTGGAATTCACCGAAGGAAACAAGCTACTATTTCTACTTAAATTATAAATATAAGTCGAGATTAAAAATTTTTTTGAAGTGAAATATTAATACGACATTGGAGTCTGAATCTGGTCTGAACGTTTTATCACTAGTTGATAAATAAAAAAAATTATTCTTATCACTGATTGTACAGAGAGGGTTACGAAGAATTTTGCGCGAGATTGTACGCGATCCACCTCCCCCCCTTTCTCCCTAAACCCTCCTAGCTACGCCGTGTTGGTGAGGAGGGAATGCAATGGTTCTCATGTTTCTCGTATTTTAATTTTTATAATCACGACACACTTCGATTGGTTACACATGGAAAACTTTTCTCTATATATGAATTGCTATTACAGAATTCCGCAAAATTAGACTTTTACAATCTATACTAATTTCTCGGATTCCTTCTCATTTAATGAAAGTAGGAAATTAATATTTATCATATATTTATTAATAGTATTATTATTTATGCATCTCGGTAGCTTTCAGTTTAATATGTTTCTTTTTATAAAAACGAATTAACATGATTCCCATTGAATATTGTCAACTCTTGGAACCAAAAATGTTTTGTTGATATTTTCTCTTATCGACTAAATATTTATTGAAACTTTGGACTGCTTTAGAATAATTCGAAGATAATTCTATAATTTCGAGGCTAATTGAATTAAAGAATTTTTTAAAAAGGTGTGATTGAGAACCATGAAACACTTTCCTCTCCCTCTTTTGTCCTCACACCCTTCTTTCGGAAGTAGGGATATTTCTTGGAGGAAGAGAAGGAGAATCCTCATTCGTCGGTCGGTCGACTCTGTTCGGGCGTCCACCACCTTCGTTTACACTTTCGTGATGTGTACAGCCATGTAGACTTGTAGAGCATCCAACGTCAGGTTTCTTAAAAATACCAATCGTTTCCGTTTGTCTCAGGTCGTGGTCTTCAGCTTTCTCCTTAAAATTCCAAGTCCTGTGAATTTTTCAATGAAATTTCAAATAGAGAAACTTGATCTTCTCTTTTCGGGTACGAAAAGTATTATTTTGAATTCTGGATTAAGGGTCAAAAATTTGAAATAAATTTATCAATATCTAGAGGGCGCGCGCAGCGATTATATTTTGAAACATACGATATTTGAACCATTTTGACGTTTAATCTTCGATTAAATTAGGTAAAAAATGAATATGTAGTTCCTTTCATTAATGTTTTGATAATGAATTTCATTTATCTAAGCTAAGAACATAGCAAATATCGAATCTTGCGCAGAGAAATATTATATGCTTTTCCTCGGCATGCACAAATTTTGTTAATGAAGATACGCGAGCGCGTGCGCGGAGTTCGTCGATGTCGAAAAGGTCGTTTCTCTGTCTTTGAACCCGTCGCTCACTCTCGTCACGCATCACCAGGCAGTAGTAGGTTAGATTGCCAGAGACCAATGAAACGGTCACAGTTCACCGTGTGACCCAGAGTTTCACGCGAACTGTCTTCTTTGTCGCCTGTCAATCATCCCCAATGGGACAAAGCTTTTTAAAACGCTATCCCTCAAACCCAAGCAAAAATGATATATGAAATCAATTTAAAAATCTTAAAATTCTTTTTATATCAAAAAAGAGACTAATCATATCCTGCGTTTGCATTTATTTAAAAAATATAGTATAAAATTTAGAGAAATAAAATCTTGCAGTTTAAATTTCGCGCCAGAATGATGAAGTCTCTAGTTTTAAATATTACTTCTAAATGCGGCGCGAAATTCAAAATTACTTTAACTTGTTAAACTTTGCAAGTTCTTTTACGAAAATAAGATGTTGCAAAGTACTTATTTGTTTATTACATTTATACGTTGATATAATTTAGAAGAAAAGAGTCCTACAAGATATAGTATAGGTTTTTGCCAACTTCAAGCTTATTTAGAGTTTAGTCTCAGACAGTGTAAAATTAATTTTTAAGCACTGAGAACGTCTCCCCTATAATTTCTCTGCTTGCATTATTAACCGTTGGTGGCTGTGCGCTGAGGAAAGAGATAGTATTGATTTTTACCGATATTTAACCGTGGAATTATCCCCTCTTACCCTAGCCTGACTCCTTCCTTCCTTTTCCTTCCTCCTGCCCTTTCTACCTCCGTTGTCCCCTGACTTCGACCACCCTTCGACATAGCACCACTGACTAACGCAGGATCTGTAGACCTGCAAGGAGAAATCTGAATAAGTGAGACGTGAAACGACTTTTCCCTGTTGGATTCTTTTTAATAATCAGACTGCACCCTATTATACGTATCTTCTTGTCTCTATTTAAAAAAGATCCGATATTAGAGAGAGGACATTTTATAATTCAACGCGTATCGGAAAATTAGATAAGGTTCACCAAAAATTTGACATTAAATCAAGTTTGAATCAAAGACAGCGATTGTTTCTTGACTGATTCAAATTGCTTTGATTGATTCGGATAAAAGTTTTGTTTGTAACTTTAGCCCCTGTTATGAAAGTTAATTTTTTTTTCTCTATCATTGGAAGTTTGTTATTCATCTTGAACTTCCTCAGATCACGGAACACAGATCTCTGTTGAACATAGAAGTAATGAACACTTTATTAGGGGAAAAGGAAAACTTGTTTTTCAATTTATTGGGTCCATCTCGATCTTGTTAACTTCTTTTGATTTTCGGAAATCTATACTTGTATTTAGCCAGGACACAAACCAGCTCTTTTGCAGTGGCGACATCAAACGTTGTTCCCTGTAACCGGGGTGGCTTTACTTCGGCAATTCTTTTGCGCGCCAGATATTATCACGGATCGCTAATCGGGCAAGGAACCTCGGAGAGAAATAAACCTTTCGTGGGAGGATGGGAACATCTAATTTATAGGACCGAGACGAGCAAACCGTGCGCTCCTTACTAAAATTCAAAAGTTCTTCGCGAAAGTTTACGATGCCGTCTAGCCGGCGCGGCGCGTTGCTTCCCTCCCATTTTCTCTCTTATTTCTCGCTCATCTACTTTAGTCCTCTCATTCTTTCGTCCTTCTTTCATCGCCTTTTCCTTTTTCTTTGCTTCCATTCTTTTTTGGGCTTCGACCACTACTGTTTTCCACGTTTCTCACTTACGTCACCCTTATTGGTACAAATGCAAAACGGAAATGCGCCCGGTCTTCATAACAAATAAATTTTTAATATAGAACCGACTTATCATGGAAATTCAAGGTATTTTTTAAATATCAGGGGAATCAGGGTGGCCATAAGTCAAGGAAATTAGGGAAATGTGAGTAGTTGTCAGGGAAAATAGAAATTGTCATTTAAGGCGATATTATACGTTTTTCTACACGATTTATACCCGTTAGTATTAAACTGATCCTGCTTACATTTCGTGCATCTATTAAAATTAACCCCTTGCTGAAAGAATATTAAATTGGCAACAGAAAGAGTTTGAAGCAAAATGACTGGTAAATTCTGCGGGAAACGACTACCACTCTGTCGCGAAACGGTCGTCTTTAAGGCATTTTTACTTGCCAACGGGAGACATTTGATTTACGCATCGTTAATAACGAGTATATGTACACTTTAGACGCTTCAACCCAATAGGCGCTTTTCAGCCACGGGAATTGGCTTTAAAGAAAATCAGACAGGTAAGTGTGTACACCGTGCAATGCATACCGTCTTGTCGGCTAACTTCTCTGCGAATTTTGTCGTAAATGTCTCTCAATTCATCGTTCACATACTTTCTGACGAAACTCTGTACTGTGTCGCAACATATCGTGTTTGAAAGGTCCTGATTTTAAATAAAATTTCTAAACGACACTTTCGTAGATTGAAAATTTATTCAATATTCAATTTAAAATAGTATTTTTTTTTATTTAATTTCGCAAAGGGATCTAGAAAGTGTTAATATTGTTTCATATAACTATATTTAGTTGATAGCAAAGACTGTTGATTCTGCATAGTGATTTCGCAAGAATGTAACTGATATTGTGTATATCGATCGCTTTGAATTGAGAGGCAAACTATAACATACCTACTGTATGATTTACATTCCTTACTTTTGCTGAATCCCAATATTTAGTTTATTTTTAGGAATGGAATATTTTAAGGATTTAAAAAATATAATAACGTCAAGAAAACGAATTATTTTTGAGTGAGAATGAGCTGTTTAGCAAAAAATTAGAAATAAATAGAAAGGATCACGGGATGGAAAAATCTTGATCACTTGTTGGAAAATGAAAAACAAAGTTAGGGTGGAGTGGTGACCAAGGATGCTGACA
The DNA here is from genome assembly GCA_900474275.1 of Synergus japonicus. Lineage (NCBI taxonomy): Eukaryota > Metazoa > Arthropoda > Insecta > Hymenoptera > Cynipidae > Synergus > Synergus japonicus. The sequence goes on from UCOH01006116.1 coordinate 26,698, forward strand.
ATCTGTGCATGACCAGATGTGCGATTGTGTTGTGCTAGTAGAATTACGAGTGACTCATTCTTGATCGAATACGTAAGGGACCAGACGTCTAGTCGCAAACATAAAATCATTTATATAGGGTGGACATTAAGTATTCTACCTATACTTAGACGTCTATTCCTTGTACGATAAATTCATCTGTTCAGCTAATTTATAAAGACGATATAGTTTCTAATCTCTGGGTTCAGTTACTGCCTAATGACACTTACGACTTAATGAATCAAGGTGCGTAAGATTGATATCGTGAACACGCTACATTAACTTTTCGACATCTAGCAACGTTTTAAGACTCTTAGGAGTTTGATACTAAAATTATAAGTCATTCTTGCTTTCTCTATCATTCATTCAAAAATCCAGTTTACATGGGCTCATGGCAATGTATAGTATTGTTTATGTTCCAGTAATAATCCTCTCGTTTAGTCTGCCTTTATGGTCAGTAGGATGTTAAATGCTCCTTATCCGCGTTAAAACTTGTTAAGACTCCCTTGAGACTGTAAGGTGAAACTGTTTATAGTACAATATTAACGAGGACTATTTGACTAAGTACTTTCAAACTTTGAATCCAGTAAATCCCTTTTATACGTGCTCAAGCTTCCCTTCTATTTCTAATAGCTCGACTGAAAAAAAGATGAAAAAAGATGATGGATTAAGGATTAGGAGTTAGCAATTTCAATATTTCTTTTTTCTCTGATGATCTAACTTGTGTAAATGTGTAATAATAAAGTACTGATAGATTTGACAACAAGAGCAACAATTAGTGCATAATAAATACGTATAATCGTAAACCACAGCCTAACGGTCGCAATAAAAAGGACCAGTTTTCGTGGCAGGTCGGCATCAGACCCTTTAGTGTCAGATTAAAGGAGTCTTTTGCACGGAAATTTTCTGCGGTATCCACTAATTGGTAACTGCACCGAGCCGCACATTTCTTCGAAACGCATAGCACTTGGGACCCCTCTTTTTTCTGTCCATCTCTCTCTCTCTCACTTACTCATGCCTTCATCATCCTTGACGCATACGCGCGAAAAATGTCGAAAATTAAAATAGTTGCAACTATTCGATAATGAACGACATTCTTGTTCTGATAATTTCGACCCATAAGCAAGAGCTAATTGCCACATTGAGACTATTTAGTACACACACGGCGGGCAACTTGCCAGTAAAAACTTACTCCTCTGCTTCTTTCGCTTTATTCTTTTTTTTATATCTCGAGTTTTCACTTTTCTTTGTCTTCACACCCACTCTTGGGACTCCTCTGGGTCATGGCATACCCTGAAAGGACATGTGGGGAATAAAGCGACGCAAGATAATTGCTCACGATGACGGATGATGTTCAAAATAATTAGCCAGATTGAAATCAGACTCGAGAGACTTTGTTGTGCAGCCTTCGTGACAGTTTTTACTTCCTCTTGCCATAAATTAGACATTATGTATTGTGTTATGTATAATGTGGACAGCTCTTGATAATATTATAACACCTTTTTCTTATGGTCTGTTTAATCTCATGGTTTTTGTTGCATGAATATACTTAATTGGTACCTTTAGCACACATATTTCTGAGCTTTTTTAACTCGATAACTTATGATTCGTATCGAAGTATAAATTTTAATCTTTGATTCGGGCGAATTTCCTCGCTCTTTTTGTAGGTGTCGCGGCGCGATCGTGACGAGCGACGGTATCTTTCGAAAACGTGAAGTTCTCTTCAGAGGGGCCATTAGCGTAGGTCATGACGTTATTAAAGACAATGAAGCAAACTTTATACGGTCGGGGGTACGGGGCCAATTACTTGGCAATTAGTCGAGCAAGCAACAAGTGAGTATCGCCACAACCCCCTCCCCCTTCTTAAAACCCTCCTGCCCTTCAGCTTCCTACTAGACTCCATCCCCACTGCCTCACGCGTTGTCCAAGACACGACAGAACCACGTGGAAAGACGTTTATTGTCAATTTTGAAGAATGTGAATTTATCACTCAGTCTGACTTTTCAGACTTCTTAACATAAGGAAGCTAAATTTTCATCGGTAAGCGCAAGAAATTTATGAGGTACAGCTAATTGGTATTCGTTAATCTTTATATTGTTGTGGTTGACCCAAATTGGCACACAAAGAAATTCAATTTTTCAAGGCAGGGCGAAAAAAAGTAAAGAAATGCCGTAAAAAGTTTGCAGATTATTTATACATAAGTTGGTCCCTGACCTATACTTTGAAATTCGCATTATGTTCATCTTTGAATACGTATATTCAGGAAGATAAATATATAGTAGGTTGGGGTTGATATAGTTGGTACCTCTGATGCAGGGTGGGATACACTCTGTGACAAGAATTTGATGCGAGAGATTTCTGTATATATTATATCATATTTTATTGATGTACATGTACGGCTTATATACTAGTATAAGCCGAATGTGTTCAAAGAATGTAATGAAATACATTACAGCAAATTTTTCTGCAAACGTATATTTTATTACGCTTCAACTTGCTAATTAAAAGCAGCAAGTTTTCTTGGAAACATATTATTTGATGAGCTTGGCTAGGCTACTGATTAGTAAACAGAATTAATCTTCTTCTCTGACATATTAAAATGAATACATATTTCATTAATTCATATTAGGGTAGTCTTTATTTTTACTGTTTTTGAATTCGTTTACTCCAGTTGTGGAGTTTGTTGGTATGTCAAAAAAAAAAAAGAAAATACCTCACAAGAACGAAAAATTATTAAGCGATTTGTTCAAAACTTGTACTTTCTTTTTTTTCGATAATATATACTAACGAATTCCGCCAAAATGGAAATAAATGAATTTTAAAAAAAAGGGAAAAATATGATCACCTTAATACATGAATGAAGGAGATGAAAATAATGTCGGAGAAAGGTGGATTTGTTTTGTTTTATTTTTAAATTGTGGAAAGAGGTTCTTTTCGAAATATGCTAGCGGCTTTTGAATCGCTCTGTACCACCACAACTACCCCTGGGGGTGGCGGATGGGTTCGGGGGATGGAGCTGCGGCGGGCGTTTTTCAAATAATTACATCGGGCTGTGGTAGTGGAGGTGGTGGGTTACCATGGCAACCGCAGTACCTTCAGCCTTCCACGGACGACGCAACCGAGCAACTTGTTTCGTACCTCGAACACCCTCGAACCAGTCTGAAAGGGTTTTCTGAATCAAATCTACATTACTTGTATCTATTCTCCTTCAAAATCTAATAATTGTTTAATTGCAGAATGAGCGTCTAATTAAAAATGGAAGTATTTTCATGATTAAATAGAAATTGTTGAATGCTGAATGCTCGCTAGATTAATCGATTGCACTGACTAAATTTTCATCTGGGCTTCAATATTCTGACTAGGAGGGACATTTCATCATTTGTGATATGCAAACAATATATTGCGAGGATATTTATGAAATGATCTATTAATAGGATTTGATATTAGTAATTAGTCATGATTTAATGATTCAAGAGATGTTTCTAAAGAGATTTTTTTAGGTCGAAAAAATTAGAAAATATGTAGTTCATGACGCGTTGGTGTATATATTCTTCGTATGCACGATGAGTATTTCTTCTTAGATAACTACTATCTCGAAGATAGGGAAATTGGGTCAGGACAATTACAGTTGCGTCTTGCGTGAATGTCGTGATGTTTCTCCATAGAAAGTCGTTCAACTTTGGTATAATATATGCAAGATACATTGAAAAAGAGAACAGTCGTCATTCATAGTTGTTATTATATTATTATATCTTGAAAAATTATTTTTGGTAGGTGTCGTAAATTTTTATTGTCTCTTGTAAATGTTTCGTTCAGTTAACAGAAAGTGTGACTGTGTCGCTTGGATTCGTGGAATTGTTTAAGGTTTCTCTGTGGATTGACAATGTTTAGCAACTCTTGCTTCGGTGATATACGAATTATAACAAATTAGTATTCGGTCATACAAATTCCGGTAAAATAAAAATTATGAAAAATTGAAAGACTCTCATCTTCTAATATTTAGTATCTTCTTCTTTATATAGTTGTCCCCATTTATTATTTTCAAAAAAACAAAATTTTATTTATTGGTTTCAAGAAACAAGAAAATATCGCGTTTGTTGATTGTTCTTGTATATCTATAAGGTCCTCTTTTTGAAAAGTTAAACTCATCTAACCTACTTCTTTACCTAATCTAACACAAGGGTCAAGATGCACTCGCGAGTGGTGGGGTCCGTTCGTGACCCGACCACCTGTGGAAGAGGCAGGTAGCTCAGCTACTTCTTGTTTGCGTACACATTTTGTATGTGTACAAGAATCATCGGCGAAAAGGTTTTGCAAATTCTGTAAATTCAAGATTTAAGAGATTTCAAAATATTTCTAGAGAGATTCAATATTTTTTGCTAAAACCAGATCATTTGCCTCCGTTTCATATAGACGGAGATAAAATAGTCTAGAAACTTGTTTGCATTCTTTTGAAATCCCTTAAAGTTTTTTTATATCCCTTGAAATCTTTTAAATTTCTATCGAGTCAATATTTTTTCAAGGACATCAACTCTTCTTCCCTCAATTTAAAGAAACGATAAATCAAAATGCTTAATTCTACATTTGTCTCTTGGTAGGTATTAGCTGATTGATCGTGTCTATTTGTCAATATAAGATTCTGCAAATACAAGTGGAGTGCATGTTGTTAGTTGCCAATGTAATAATACCCGTACTCGCATATTTTCCTAAGGATAATGTATGTATACACGAGTAGTCATGGCGCTTAATAGTACTACAGACCATTCATACATGCCGCAAGTTGACGGCAGGCTTAGCGCTCTATTAATCACGGATTATTATTCATATTCCGCCCTGCGCTTTTAGCTGGTTGTCGTCGAGTTGAGTTTTATCGAGAGACTGCTTTTCAAGCTACTACTTTTTTCCCCTTTCTTTCTCTGTCACTGTCTTTCGATTCACTTCTTTTGGTCTCGCTCGATTAGTCAGCACGTGGCGAGAGTTTAGGATTCTACTAAAATCGGTTGAGCGATTGCCCTCTGTCGCACGCTTCATCAGACATTTTTTTTTGTACGACTTTGTGTGCCACTGGTAGCTTGTTTTTAGGTTTATAATTCGATGAGAGATTCTTGTAGGCTGATCTTAATTTGATTTGACTGATCTGAATTTTGTAGGTGGTTAATTATTCCAATGTTTTTGCGTAATTATTAAGACATTAGAGCACATAAATAACCTCGCCCATAACTCTTGATGTGACTGACAATGAGAAAGATTGACTGCTTCTGTAAAACAAGATTATGAGCGCCATAAAATAAATTAAATTGATCAAAGTATAATTCGTTTGACAGGTCACGATCCACGCGATTATTAAAGTGCCTTAAGTATCCATATCACGATCCGATTCAGCGACACGAAGCAGAAATCGCACGGCCACAAAATCGATTTCCGCGTAGCAAATGAGAAAGATATCGTGATCGAGATCGTAAAGGGTGACACTCTGACGGATTGGTTTTCACGCGAGACCACATCAGTTATCCCGCTGCTTCCTCGTCTCGTTTTCGGTCCTTCAGGGTGACCTCACAATGAATTTCTCAATTAAATTGATTTAAAAGTCTTTACTAAATCTAAGGATATCAAAGGTTAAATATACCTTGAATTAATTTCTCTGGCTGTTTTTAGGTAATTGTAGTTTTGAAGTCTGGGAACTAATTAAAAGTTAACGACTGGATTTTTATGAGATTCTTACAACTTCAAACTTATGTTTGCATCGTTTCATTCAGTATGAAATCGAGAACGTTCAAAATTCGCAACTTAAAACTACTTAAGAAGTTGCAAAAGTCCTCGAATTGGAGGCATTGGACTTTTTTGTCTTGGTCCTTTCCTGAAATCTGTGTTTATTAAAATCTTCAAAACATTGGGAAAGCAAAAGTAAACTGGGTGGAAGGAATTAGAGTAATTTGCAGTTTTGTTGTGAGGATACCTTTACTTCCGAAACTACTTATCCGTATTCCATCCCCAGAGAGATGGCAGGCGGGCCACCGCGAATTGGTCGACTTTTTGTCGTTCGTTCGCTGCTCGGCTGCAGCACACCTTGTGAATCATTAATTACGGCAACGCTCGCCCCTTAATGTCGTGACTTCACGGTAGACTACCAAAATTTTCACCCGTGATTTGTTCCACACGTGGCTACATGTTTATCCATGTCTATTTTTTTTTCACAAATGCTAAACGCGTCCTTAAATTCGGCTTTCTTTTGGATGTTATTGATATTTTTATCAGATTTCAGTAGTTCTTTTTAAAAGCTTGAAAATAGTTTGAAATCCTTTGAAAATTGTGAAAATCTTCTGAAATTTTATGTAAACTATCAAAAAATCTAGAGTCAAACACCCGCGCATTCTGCTGAGCATCACGATCTCAAGACTGATTGACACTTTGTCGGCAGGGTTGTCAAAGTGTTGTTAATTCATTAGACAGACTGACAGTTGGAAGAACGGATGATTCCGCATATGTCGTCGGGTGCATCGCGATGCCACTCAGTTAATTGCCGCTTAATTAACCGTAATTAAATTAATTTCCTTCCACGTGGGCGCAGCCTGCGTCCTTGAAAACGTGTGAGTTCAATTTTTAAATTTCTGAAATCATGGTATCAATCTTTTAATTATAAAATGAATCATAAATATACTTCTCACTATATTTAATCTTATCACTATATACTTAATCAATTCTTGATGATTTTTGTAAATAAATCCTTAGCAATTGTTAATAATTTGAAACTGAAGAGCATATTTTGCATTACTCATGCAGTCACGCTAAATCAGTCCTCTTATGACTGGAGCAAAAGCGTACGCAGTACCTCTGTAATTAAATCTGTTACTTTTTTTTTTTTATATTTGTTGGACTTCATTTTCCCAAATCAATTTGTTGTCAAGCAAAACTCCTCGAGGATAAATTATCAAGAAAGTAATTAAAAGACTTGCCCCCGGATGCTTTATACCTTCACTGCTTGAATGTGCGTGTACCTTAACGCCTCCACGATATTTGAGCCGGTATTCCTGTATATTCACATCTTGCGCATAAAACGGTAGCTATCGTATCGCATCTTGTTGAAATTCTCCAACCAGTGCGTAATATATTTATTTATACAATCCACGTTCCAAAATGATCTTTGGTAAATTATTAGTTGCCGGTGCAATAGTGCAAATACCCCGGGGATTAGAAAAGATCTGCAGCCACTGGCTTGGCTATCTAACCGTGGGTTCGATTTCCGGGACTAGTAGAGAATTGTTTTTTTCGTTGTTTAATTTTAGGAAAGAATTAAATATTATGTAATGTAAGTAGAGTCCTGATCAAGAATACACGTGTACTATTATATCAGATATAGGCTTGTCATGGACTTGTTAGTCAGGGTCATTGTCTATAGGTGACTATACCTAATCTCGAAATTAAGCCAATAAATCACCTTCTTGAATTCCATTTGTAGTCAGTCCAGTAAATATATATATATATATATACATGTATACATATATTTGACTGTGTGCTCACCTGTCGCCGACGAATTGACCTTCTGCCATTGGACGAACGTCGCGAACGAATAAATTTACATGTTTTTCGACAAAAGACGAGATCTTTGTCCTTCGAGCAGACTCCTCCCACGAGATCAACCCGGAATATATCTCTTGCTTTTTGGCTCGAGAGCATCGATTTCAGGGGAGCGTCACGGTACATTAAAATCGTTATGGAATTCCGCTTCGCGAATTTAAAGGAAGTGTAAAAAAAAAAGTATATCTCTGAAATTGTGGATGACTTGACTGAAGTTTGAATCATTGTCTGTGCAAATTCGTTGACCTTTATTTTTTGCACGAATAACCAGAAGCCAAATAGAATTAAAAGATGGTGAGAACATTTTGATTAGAATAGGGTTTTAGCTCGGTTATATTTAACTTCTAGATTTCCTTTCCCTAGTGTTTAGATTTGAGGGAACGTATTTCTGTACCGGAAAAGGAAGTGAAGAGTCACAGTGGATATGGGGGTGCGGTGTCTCTTTACTATTTAATACTGGGTCGATAGCAAAGCCGGATATGTACTGTGAAGGATTTAATCAGCATATCTTAGAGAAAACCCTCTTTGCTTCTTCTTCTTTTTAAACCTTACCTCTTTCACCAACAGATCCTTGTCCTTGGTTCCTTTACTACCGACAACTCATGCTTCATCTTCCACCCTTTGGTTATTCATAAAGGCAGAAATTGAAAGATCATCTTGTTCTTAAATCCAAATATAACGCTATCAAGATACGCGATCGGATATTCCAAGCAATATGCAGTTATGAAGGTGGGACTTTTATTAGCTACGAGTATAAAGGGATATTATAGAGTTCTATTAAATCGGGGACATGACCGTGGTTTTAATACACAAAATTCACAGTTAATAAAATTACCTAAAATTGTTTAAAAAGATGTAATACAGTAAAGCATGTTTTTTTCCTATCGGCAGAAATTACTTTTCGCGCAATGAATACTAATCTAGCCCGCAATATTTTCCTGAGAGGAAAACAAATCAGTAAAAGAGTCAGATGAGGATCCACATCTTATTTCTTCCTGTGTAGGGTATAGTCACGAGTTGACCGGTGTGGTGTGGAATATAATAAAAATTCGTCCGGTTTCTCCCTGCTCCTTCCCGCCCCCTCTCACCGCTTCTTATCTTTTTTTTTTCTTTATTTCTTTCTTCTCTCTCTACCGTAGATGTAGATGAGTTCTTCTCGGAAGCCACTAGGCGGAGACGAAGCTTAGGAGGGCTCGATCCCGATGTAAACGGGGTCGAAACTTGGTCCGCAAGGCGCGACTCGAGTCATACACCAGGAATATTATTGTCCCCTCTCGTATAACTTCAGGGAGTCGCAAGTTGAGCAACTGTTGTCCTATCGTGAGTCCTCTTCTGTTTTTTTCTTTTTTGTTTTTTTTTAATTTTCTCTCTTTCTCTTTTCCTCCCTCTCTCCCTCCCCCCACTTCTTCGCATACTCCGGTTTGTCCTGTTTGTACGTTTGTACGTTCGTTGCTTCGCTTTTACCATTGCAAAGGACCACAGAGTCCAGCGATGGAAGATTGTATGACTGGTGAGACCCTCCCACTACCAGAGTCTGACAAATAAATAAAAAAGGAGAATAATTAACAATGCTTTTTAATATATATATATATATATATATATATATATATATGTACAAAGCACGCGTATGTTCCAGATCCGAGAGAAATTCGTCGCGCATTTTATAATTCTTTTTCCCTTGGATGTCCTGCTTTACACTATTCGAAAATTATGCAAAGCATTTCATTAAATTTCAATTTGATTTTTAAAGAAAATCTTGCAGTAAAAAATCTGCTTTCTGGAGAAATATTATATACGCAATGTTTCTTCAAATTGCATACTTACTGGATTTTTATTTTCTCTTGATTTTATTTTTTACAACCTCTAGCCTATATATAACTTATATAACTTTGACGATTGTTCTGTGTTTTAAAGTGGATCACGATTTCATTTATTCGTATTTTTATCTTGAATGACATCATCAGGTCTTAACTGACGTAAGTTGTCAATCATAAAAATTTGTTTACGCATTGAGGTGAAACTCAATTCTTTTTGCTGATATACGTGTCCAAGGCTGAAAGAAAATAATGTTTACATGTGCCTAAGAAGTTGATATATTTTTTAGGAAAATCTTTGCATCTAGCTGGAATATTTTGGCTGATGGCTTTCGTACCGTTTTTCTCGGGTCAAACCGATTCGTCGCCAATAGATTCCATGTCAGTTCATAGCTCGTTGGTCAATACTTTCTCTGCAACTTTTCGCTCTCTGTCTCTGTCAGTTCTCGTTCTCATCTCTCTCTCATCCTCTCCTCCCACTTCGCGCCCCTTGCCCCATACCAGCTTCACCCACACCCTCCAGCGGATCATCTCTGTACACATAGAAACGAAGATGCGTACCTGTGTTTATATCACATTATGCACGCGCGCGTATTGGTACACATCTACTTTCTGTGTACATACATACGTTATTTCTGGTATGTATATGTGGCGTCATACTCACCTTGGATGTACTCGGTGGTAGAGAAAATATAAGCGCGCGTCGTTGTCATCCTTTACGCGATTGGCACGCTGAGAAAAAAGAAAAGTTGAAGTTGGGCGCGACAAAATAAAGATTCGCTTGCTTGTTTGCAACAAACTAACAAAGATCAACTTCAAAATTGACATTTGTTCAGCTTTTGTTGAGAGTACATAACTTCTGCGCGTTGGTACAAAATTCACAGTTATAAAGACACCAAAAAATTATTCAAATTATATGTACATATATAGAAGATGAAACCAGCACTTTTATCTGTTCTGCATTACTTTTAATATGTACATAGAGGGTCGAATATTAAAATATTCGATTAGATTAGTCACTTCCATCAATTTATTGCCACCATGTAGATGCTTATAATATGCTGCTACCGAGGATAGAGGCTGTGACGTAATGTGATAGTGTGATGTTTCGTTGTTGGTATGCATATCCTTACAACATATTCACAGCTAATCCTCTCGGTTGCCCGAACGACACGAGGATCTGTCAAAACGAAGCACGGCTTTTGCCAAATGAAAATAAGTTCGCTGTTTGTGTCACATTTGATCTAAGGGGCAATCAGTTCAGTTGCTATACTGCTGTCGTCAGATTCTAGCAAGATTGTTATCGCCTGACTGTGAAGATTGATGTAGGTTTTTACGTTTTCTTCTTCAGTGTTTGTGACTCAGGAGCTCTGAATTTGAATTTTTCTTCACCTGTATCTTATTCTGGCTTCTTGTTATTGGTTTGCATTTTTTCAAATGGAGTTTTCAAGTTTCATAAGGGACTCTTCAGGTCTTATCGTCGATTAAGCGATTAACCTCGGTGTCATTGTTTGATGGGAGAACCCGATGTCAGAAATGGGTAGCCTAAGGGCTGGGTCATGAAAGCACGTATAGCTCAGTGTGTACGCGACTTAAGTGGATCTTCGTGAGCGGGAGCAGCCCAAGAACAGACAAGCCTAACGTGTGATGCCTGGGGGCTGGTGAACATCACCGTGCAACAGGCGGTCTGCCTATATCTCTCCAAAACGTCATTGATATGGATAAATTAAAAGTCAGTATCATACTTAACATGATGTCGCTAAAACGACACCACTCAATGATTGCTGAACTTAGAGAAACCGATATGTATTCAATATACCAATCCATTGATTGAAATCCTTAATCTAAATATGATGTTCTTCTCGTTGGACTCGGAAATTTCGAGTACAGAGCCTAAACGCGAATTCTATTGCACTTTGGGACTAAATCTTTTGGGTTGATTCATTAGCGTCTTCCTGTCAGTGGCACAACGCTCTCGTGAGCAAGCAAACTAAGATCACCAACCTTGCATTATCGCAAGCAAACTTTCTGAAAACACTCAAGTTGGCAACGTGGAGCGAATTATTTCTCCGGGCGGAATGCCAGTGCTGACGTTGCGACCACTGTCGACCTTAAAGATCCAACGCTGATATCGAGTTATTGTTTGCCATTCCGAAATATTGTGAAGCACCAACTTCTAAAACTACATACATATATAGTAGTTGAGATATACCTAATATTCTCGCAAATATTTTTCTGTTGGTTTCGTCTTCGCAGTGCATCCGACTTAAAAAAGAAGAGAATAAAACAAGCTAATCATCCGTAAAAAGGTGTTAACAATATTAGCAAGACCTTCGTCATGGTGAGATATAGTCTCAACAAGGTTAACTGTGGGGCTCGTGCGGCCAGTAAATATTTATTCATCTCGCAAACACGTAAAATTGAAAATCTTCATAATACAGGGCCACCGTGGCGCATACTAAACCCGGTATTAGCATATATCGTTTAAATCTTGATTCGAGTTTATGGAAGACTTGATAGTGGGGATATGGTAAGATGCCTCGGGCCAGTATGAGAAACACTGTCGAGCGGCAGACCACGAACAAGTGCACCTGTAGATGTGTGTGGGCGTATGTACATTTCTCATAGTCTCTGTGTGCAAGCTTATGAACACCAAAGTCCGTTTCTGTGTGTCTTTTCGTGTGCGCAGAGCCGCCGACAACGTCCTATTCCCACCCTCACAAGTCACACACCTCATATACGTACCTGAAGTACTACATAAATATATTACATAAATACGTAGGGGTTATATGTGCACAGGGTTTCCTGGAGAAAAATTCATTTGCCGAAATAGATATTATTACGTGTATGAATGCTCGACAATCTCTGAAATCAGATATTGAGAGAGAAGAACCAAACAGACGTCGAGGGCGCAAAATTAACTATATTCACAGAAAAGTTTGTAATCAAGTTTCAGCAACTGCTAATTTTACTATTTGTTTCGTAGTTAGCTGTGCAAAATAATCGGTCTAAGTATATATATTTTTCATGGTAAATTGCTTAAATTGCGGGAAAAGTGCGTTAATCAATTATAATCGATTGCTCATCTGCGTAAGGAGAAAAAAAAAGGTAAATGAGTGACCTGATCTGCAGCTGGTGTATAATCGTGACACACCTCGACATAATAAATATTCAAGCCTTTCATCGAATATATTCAGACAATTCACTTATTACTGCATTGATTTATGATCTGCGGTTACACCGCAACAGTACACGAAAACTTCAGCATATCGTTTCATTCATAAATCGCCGGTAATCGACAGTTCGATAAATCACTGACGCGTCTCGACGATTCGCGCAAGCATGTCGTGAGATGAACTTGCCGTATAAAGGTACATACATATCAGGAAAGTTTTGACTGCATCGCCTCCCAATACCATTCATAAACATAACTTTGATTTTGCGCTCGTCACGAGCCAAAAAGTACGTTCTGTTTAAGGCTAATTTAATCGAGACTATCAAAGAGGAAAGATGCAGGAATTTTTATTGGTTTACGTATATTTATGTAGGTTTATACATAAAAAATCTAGTTTTCCGAATTTGGGGTGACATTAGAATTGAGGAAAACTTTTTGGAGTCTCATTAAAATGAAAATTTAATAATCAAAATTGCGGAACGATTAAAGGGAAAAACAGAACTTTGGTTGTTTTCTGTGGATTCATGAGTGCAGATTCTGGTATGATATGAGATGAATTCGAGAGCAGAAACACGTATCAGCCATGACTATGTACAAATGTCTATAAATGAGGAGAGGGAGAGATGTAACGTAAATAGAAAGACGTGCACTTGAGTTCGTATGTGGTACACCGGCATCAAAATGCGCCAGTGGATGTAAATGCGGAGAGAGCCAGGGTCGAATGATCAGCCATAAACTGAGTCAGCGGCAAAGGTATTGTCCTGCAGCTCCCTCTCCTCCTGATGCCTCCGCTGGTCACCACAACCTTCGGCACCTCCACGGTTTTCTCGACCTCTCAACGATATTCCTCTCTTCCGAAGAGAAGTGCAAGCAAGAGTCAAGAAAGAAGGATCGAGAAGCGTAAGATCGGGTAGAGACTTGAGAAACTATCGCATCCTGTGATTCGCTTTACCTACTTGCAGGCTGAGCGACGCCAGCTCTCTTTTTCTCACTCTACGACTCCTTTTCTCTCTTTGCTCTGGTTTGTCCTGCACGTAGGTACGCTCACTATATACGAGGTATTTCAGATGAGAAAAGCGGATAGGTTAGCTTCGTCGTGGCGCCTGTCAGACCTGCGACCCACGCTTCTCACAAGTCCAAACGCGACACATGTACCATCCTCCTTTTCAGGTCTCTCATGATGGTAAACATCAAGGTTATAGGTTAACTTCGTCTTCATTTGACGCCTGACATCAGTGCAAGGTAAACCAAGAATTTGTTCAAGTGCCTTGTTCTGCAAATTGTTTCTGAAGAAATTCAGTTAGTCGGAAACCAAGTCTGCTAATCAGATCTCGAATCAGACTCTGGATAGGTACAGTCAGATTCTATAGCTAGGTTGCAAGATTAGTTATTCGAGTATATTCTGATGATCCGAAGACGAACGCCGATGACTTTGATACACTTTCTTCCAGGTCTAAATACACATTATGTAAATTTCGAGAAGTGATGAGTAAAAGCATCGGGAACACTTCTTGATCTATTATTGTCTCTTCTCATGCATGATTGAATATTCCTGCTCACGCTCAAGATGTCCTACTAGGTCATGTCAGTATCGCTTAGGGAATTCTTACAAAGCTGATGTGATACCGTGATACTTTATTTCAACAGTGTCCTTTTTTGTAACTGAATCTTTTCTATTTTTGATCAGTGATTATAATATTCCAGTTAGTTATCGCTTCCATTATTATAACTGTTATTGTTGTACTCTAAGTAGAGAGCAATAACCCATAAAGGTAGAAGATCCGGTCTCCACCTGTTCGGAGCCGAGATTCCCGCAGGATCTCCTGACAGTAGACCGGTACCAACCCTGGAGGATTAAACCCGAAGACCGCGCGGAAGATAGGCGAAATTCCCGGCCGTTCGCTCGTACATTACCCCGCCACATCCTCCCTCTCATGCTCTCTATCTCACCCTCTTCAAACCTGTCGTCCTCTCTCACTTTTCCACCCCTGACTTTCTCTCATTCTCTTTTTCTTGCCTTTTTACTCTTTTTTCTTTTTCCCGCCTTTTTTTCACTGACAACCCCGATGACAATTCCATCGCTTCGCCGGGGTCGACGAGCTTCCGTCGCAACCGGGAGTTGCTACGGGCAACCCTGCCGACGAGGGTGAAACTATTGTCCTGGGAGAGCAGAATGAGAGGAGGGAAAATGGGAGAGAGGAGGGCGATGGTAGTTGGGGGTGGATGGTGTGGGTGGTAAGGGTGGTTAGGGTGGCTACGGAGGTGGTGTGGGACGGGGTTGTCGGAGTCGTGCGCACTCTGTGCTAGGAGCTCTCCACGTCGGGGAAAAATTCAATCCGCCGGTTAAAGGGGATGACGTGCTTCGTTCGTCAAGGTAGTGGTAGTAGTTAAAGGGAGAGCGAATAGGAATCGGTGAGACGAGGAGTGATGCACCCTAGGGGGAGGAAGAGGTTACAAAATTACCAGCAACCCCGGTTCTTTCTCCTTTGGCTACCCTCTTTTACACTTCTTGTTTCCCTCCTCACTCAAGAGATGAATGGGCCACGCGACTTCAAAACGGTCCCCGATCTTGTTCCTAAACAAAAATTACACAACGACAGCTTATTCTTCGGGGTATTCATCGCTCTCGGAAAGTATATTTCGAAACTCAAATCAGGAGTTTTTAATCACTTTTAGGGAGGTTCTCCAAATTATTAAAAGATTAGTACATTTTAGTCTTTAAATTTTTCTTCTTAAACTACATCAACAATTAATAAACATATAAAGATGAAATTAATATTAATGTGTATTTTAGGAAAATATATTTAAATATGTATTTAAGTTATTCGCGTATTTTCATTATCTTTCCAAAGATCTTCGTATATTATTTCCCAAAATTTTCTGAGTGCATTACGGAAGAATGTGCGTCTACTTGTATATGCATTAACATTCAGAGCACGTTTGTTTGTATCTACTTGAGGGGACGTGTGATACAGAATTGATACTTTAATAATGAAGGAAAATATTAGTGAAACGTGGATGGGAACGCGATGAGAAAAAGCGCACAGGAGTCTGTGATTTCGAAGCGAGCAGATATCAATAATTACTGGGCTCGCACGGATCCTTTTTTTATTTTTATGGATATCCGTTTCAATTTTAAATTAATCTGGTATTGGCTTACACATTGAATTAAATGATGTCCATTTTTTGCATCTCGTTACTATTTTTGGGTTCTAATCATCTCATGGGTAAAAAATATAGAATAATTTATTATTTTTAGAAATTCAAAAGGAATTTGGATCCATTTTTTGTTTATGTAACATTACTGAGATTTTTCGAAATAGTATACATTAATGATTAATTTCGAGCAGCATATTAAATGGCATAACGGCGGACCAGTATCTTATCGTCGATAAATATATGTATGACTTTACGAGTTCATATCCCCTGGCCCGCCTGCACCTTCCCTTTTTCTTCCTCCTCCTCCACCTCTTGCGTCTTGCCAAGGTTTCCTGATAAGAGCAATGTTCTTTGTCTAAGTATAGTCGCTTAAAATTTCTACTCCAGTTGTTATTGCGGCTTTTTATCATTAATTATAAGCGCAAGCTGCATTTTTTAGAGAAATATACTGTATCGTTTGATTTCATATTTCTGTAATTTATAACATCAAAATTCAAAAGGTTGTAATGGAAGTTTCGAAAGCTGATTTTCTTCAAATTCCTTCTTTTTACACTTGCTCCTTAAATTCCGTTAATCCAGCAAGAAAACGTTATCTGTACTCGTGCCAACTATTTTCATTGCACATCTAGTAAGCTCTTATTGCTGATGTAGCAAAGGGTGGCCAATCTAGCGTTTCTCAGCCATCGAAACTCTTCTACATAACATTATTTTCTGAAATAATTATTTGATCTAAGTGAAAGTTCTAATCTTCTTTCTGGGTTATTTATTTTCTTGAGACAGACCATTATCTAATCTTTGCTAAACTTGGTTAAATAATCCCTATTATTCACAAAAAGCCCTTGAATAATTTTTAAGCATAATCTCAAGAATAATAACCAGTATATAGAAATATTGAAAGCAGAAATCCGATTATTTATGGCCTTATTGTTTGGCGATTAATATTGGAATATGACTGTTGGCTTGTTGTGCTGTCGAACGAACCGTGGAACGACACGGTGAAAAGAGTGCAATTGAAAGAAGAAGAAAAAGGAAAAGAGGAGTGTAGAGAAAGACGAGAAAAGGAAGAAGTACCGGTATAAGAAGGGTTGAGGGAGATGCCAGGGTACAAAAATAAAGGAAAAGTGGCGAGGGAGGCAGTATCTGAAATGTAGGCCTGCCACCTTACTCTCTTGCCTTCTCCTCATCCTCATCTTCTTTGCCATCCTTCTTCACCACCTCCAGCACCTTCTCCTTCTTCGTCTCAACCTGCGACTCACACCACCACACCCCACTCGAGCGAGTTCAACCCCTTCTACTGACGGTCCTCTGCACTTCTGCGCCCATTGGCGCCAAACAAGCGCCTGCTTAAAGATATCCAGAGACTTCTCTGTTTCTATAGTGATTTTTCGCGAATTTTACACCACGGAAAATTGACAATAGTCACCTAATTGGCCAGAAAAATAGCCTGTCTCTCAACGCATCCGATTTGAGTTAGTCACGCGCAATGAATCAGAATAAAGCCCTACTTTCCTTCACACTCTATTAGGCGCCTAATTATTTGTCTATACCTTCGGTTTTAACATAAAACTTTTTATTACTTTTCAATTTATATCCTCCTTGGAGTTTTAAGCATTAAAGACCCCCCCTCAAGCCTTCAACGCTTGAAAGATTGTTGATAAAAGAAGGAGAGAGCAAAAAATCTCTTCCGAGCACAGTTGGTCAGGGAGCATTTCAAAATTACGTAACGTGATCTTTTTTTTTTATCTTATTGCCTAACAGATTAGATTTTCTTGTCTCAGTTTAGACGAATTCAGCTTTGCAATTTCGCAAGAGTTAATATAAACTTACACCAATCCAAACTTGGTTGGTCTAATTTCTTTGAATTAAAACAGACATTCACTATATTCGCACGAAAAAAAATTTGGCTATTTGTATCGGTACGCGTAATCGCGATCTTAAACTAATTCGATAAATTTCAAGATGGTCATTGAACAAAATACTAAATAAAACCAACTTCGTGGGTGATTGACGTTGTTGCGATGAATACGCTGCAAATCGGCGTCACGAGAAAGTAGAAATCTGTCTGTAACCAGTCGACGGCATGAACTATTAAAACGAGACTTTCGAAAAGTAATGACGGTACCATGAGGTCTGGATCATCCAGTTCGTCCTTTCCCTTCGCCTCTGTAGTCGTTCACGGCAAAAACTTTTCGCTTTAGTAGTAAATTTCACTTTGCTACTTTTATCCCACTCGCTAGGTAACAAAAAAAGACCCCTGTAAATGTAGACTAATTGGCTGCTTTGACAAAATCTGCTCGATTTGTCCTTAATGGATAACAGAGCTATTATTAAATGATTAGCAATTGATTTTTAATATTACATATTAGTATTATTAAAATTAAAGTTAATTGAGAAATAAAATCTCCGAGTTGATAAGAAATTTCTATGGTACAAAGAATTTTATACCACACACGTTCAGCACGTTCACTAATTGAGAAAAAGTGCGAAACGCAACAAGCCTGCGCGCATGCGCGTCCCGCTCGAATCTTGACTCACAGCCTTGCCAAGGTACTGAGAGATATCTTGGAGAAAAATTACAGACTTGGAAGACGGGTCAGGAGGCTCGAAGTCGTCCCTCGGAGGATCATCGCCCCAGTTACGTCCTTCTTCCAGCAACCTTCCGCCGTCCTCCGCCACCGCCTCTTGGTTGCTCTTGAAGTCGAGTCGCAACCAAAGACGAGTTACTTGAAGTCTCTCTACATCTGGAGGCCCGTGACCGTAGGCAAAAATTGTACCAAAGCAAAAAAGAGAAAAAAAAAAGGATTTGGCGAGATGGAGCATTTGCACAGGAGACAGAGAGGGGGGGGAGGGAACAAAATAAAAAAAAAAGAGTTAAAGAGAGAGCGAGAACTTTGGGAAAGAGATGCTGGAGAGACACACGCGGCAAACAATGGCAGCGCGTGCACAGACTCTCTGGTGCTCCCTCTTCCCTCTTTTGTCATATCTCTCTCTTTAATTTTCTCTCTCTCTCTAATTTTCTCCCTCTCGCTCTTTACATTTCTCTCTTCTATGTCCCATCTCTTTCTTATTTGCACCATCTCTCTCGCTCTCTCTCATTCTCCCTGTAATCTCTCCTTCTCTATTTCTGTCTCTTTATTTCTCCGTCTCACTTGCGCACACACGCTGGAGAAATATGTAGCTCGAGAGGTACCGGCCGGCTGAGAGAACGAGAGAGAATCAGAGGGAGAGAAATGGAGACTTTGGGTTGTGAAGGGGAAGAGGAAGGGTGGAACAGGTTCCAGCCAGTGGTGGGTGGGTTTGGTGGGGTAGAAAAGAGCGAGAGGAGTGAGGGCGAGGGATCAGGGGGCGAGAGGGGAGAACTGGAATCCTGAGTAGCAACGGCGTAGCCGCGAACCAACGAACCAGGGTTCAACCTTAAAGCGATAGATCACTCTCTCGCGAGTACGTCGCCTCGTGCGTTGATACCAACGTGGGATGTGATGCTGCATATATCTTGAACACCAACTCAAGGAAAAGCCGCGATACTTGAGTCGGAATTGGGAGACTTTGATTGCGTAGACCCCGCGGGGAAGTTGGTAGGGTCCTGTCAAGTTTTTCCTTTCTGTCGAGCATTAATTAGGAAAATAGTCGAAACCTCACTAGATCTGATTTAGAATCATCTATAGCTACATGCTAGCTAGTTTTTCTTCGAGTCGTGTTGTTGCTAAGGGTTTGACTCATTTATGGATTGAATCATTGTATCCTACTTGGATTTAATCCTTGATTAAAGCTTCTATTGAAAATATTTATTTCCACAGATGATGAATGGAAAAAAATATTTTGGCATATGGTTTAGCAGACATAGCAGAAAGTTGTGTGCATCAGCAAAATCCACTGAATCAGCTAAAACTCGTGTTCTCGCAAAATCGTCCTTTCTCATCCTGGGACTAGAAGCTTCGAAATAGATTGAAATCTGAAATGAGTAGAGGATAATTTCATTATTGGTTATATAGGTATTATATCGGATTAATTTATATTAATTTCAAATGTCTTAAAAATAAGCAAGAGATTTTTTCAATCTTCTTAAAATAGATACGCTGCTTTTGTTTGAAACTGAATCTTGAATTTGTTTCATGAAGAGACATTGAAGTTCGTTTTTAGTTAGTCGTTCGTGATCACCTGGTTCTGAAAATCATAACACCCGTCAGTAGAACTGATATCGTTATCGTATTTTCTTTCGAGAATGTCATACAATTTTAAGGAGAATGAAGACTGATTTTACAAGGCAAACAAAATTTGTCTCAACTAGGAAATACATCAAATACATCTGTGTATATAGACGTCTTGTACAGACAGATGGTAGACCTAATCACTTAAACCAATTTTAAAGAGATGCTAATGTCAAATACTACAAAAATCTTCGAGACACTTATCCTTGACATATAGCTTGGTAGAAATTAGACATATATTTGTATGCAGTTATATTCCTCTTTGTTGAGTATTTACATTCGTATAAAGCGAACGACATATAAATTCTTTGATAGCACAGGGGAGCAGAGTTGGATCATAAGGTATGTGCGTTGCTTTTAACGTTTAATCCCTTGTGTACACATTTTCGCGAGAGCGAGCAACTCACCCCGACGAGTTTCCGGAAGGTGCCCGCGGCTTCCGGGGGAACACGCGCACTCATTCGACCACTTCCTCCTTCACTGATCGCAAGGTACAAATCATAGCAATTAGAGTTCTAATTAGAGATGTTAAAACGCACTGGTCATTTCCTGTCTTTTTGTTTCTGTTTGGAAATTGAGCTAAGTAACTTAATATTTGACGATTTATTAACTTTTTTCTCTCCAAACAGAGAAACATTGATCGAGCTTATCCTGCAAATCTGAAAATCAGCTCAGTTTCTCGCGGAACAATCGGAGTACATATAAGTTATTCATTGAAAGTGTTCTGTCCATCAATTAGGATATGAACAGAAAATAAATTACAGTGGTATTTACCGAGATATTTATTTAACGCAGGAAGATGAGGTCGGCTAATACTAATATTTAAAGAGCGATGACGAAATGGTCGAAAGTCCCAGGAGCATTGTCCTATGAGTACTTTTCTCTTTTCTTTTTCCCTACACTCCCCTTTCTCTTTATCTGCTCGATCCTCAGGAGAACTATAAGATCGGAATGTGGGAAAGTCCGAATTGGAATTTTTCCTTTGTCGCGATCCAAGTACGTCAAGCGTTAGAGTACGTTCATTTTCCTTACAGATTCAGGATCTAGAGTTTCGGTTCATAAGGGGTAAATTTGATCGCACAGTTTCTCTCGATGTATTTAATCTGTACGCCACTATGTATGGTCTTGGTTATTCATGGTGGTCGGGTGATGGGGTCCCGGGTGGGGGTATGGTGTACCACCACGAAGGGTGGTGTGGGGTGGGGGCGAGATATTGATCAAAACCTACCCTGGCACCAACTCCTCCCCATTCCACCCCCTTCCACACCCCCTCTCTAGCCCGGCCGAGCGCAGCCAGTGGTTCTCATGACGAATCATTTTTTTTCAATCGTATATATATATTTACATACACATCTACACAAAACTGCAGAGGTCGTAAGACGAGTTTACTACTAGCGCGACGCTGGACAACCAGTTTTCAAACTGGATTTTTGAATTCGAATCGTTTCTTCATTCATATTTTTCTGGAGCGTGTTCAAAAGTTTAGACATTTGTCGTTAAATATTTCCATTTGAACAGCAGATTGTCAACACAATTAATATAAATTGGTATGTTATGTCGTATCGAAACTTTGAAGACTCAGAGGGAGGCTTCACATCCAGTAAGATATTTTAAATTATTGAAACAAATTATACTAAAAAGTTGTTCTAAGTATAGAATAATTAAGGCGATTGCGTGACTCAATTCAAAAATCGTGCATGCGCAGATTATATGACTGTTTAGAGGGTGAAATATTACACACTGGTTTTTGACAAGCTTACAAAGCGTTGGTATCAACAAGGTCGCCCATTGGCTACCTATTTCTTTTAGAAGAAGAAGGAGTGATATACCCCATCTGAAGTTGTACTGCTTAACATAATTATGTACAATTTTCTTGATAATCTTTTGTACCGGGCATACAATTGTAACAATTAAACTAAAGGCAGATATCATTAGATTTTAATTCCATTTGATAGAAGTCTGGCCTATATCACACAATTTGCATTTGCGATACTGAAAGCTTTTTTTGCTTGAAAGAAAAATTTGGCCCAAATCGAGCTTGTAAAACTAGTTTTAGTTGATATCCTAGACGCTGCCCCACTCGACAAATTCGAGCACATATAACGGTGCTTTGAGTTTCATGCACGCTGATAAGGAACAGAAAAATCAATGTTTACTGGGAAATTTTTACGATTGCGGTCACACGCGCGCGTAAAAAGCGGACATGACCACAGTACATACATACGTGTTCGTTTGACACATACGTAAAACTAAGGTATATTGTAGATATTATGAACTCACTGCTGGCGTCTATTTCACGTCATTAGTTCTTTACTCTGTAGTTTGAAATTACTGACGTACTTTCAGCGGCCCTTTTAGAAGAAAAAAAGTTTATATGGTTCTAGCAAACAATATGAAGTCCTTCGGATAGTCATTTTTTATGCTCTCTGCTGACCGTTACGCTGCAGGCTTTTTATTAAAAAAATATGGTTCACTTTATTAAGTATTTAACAGATTTTTCTCAATTCTAGAAATTTGTTAAAGAGTAATCTTATTCGTCATTTAACGAACAAATCATTTAGTAGTAAATGTATGTATTTTGTTTCTTCAGATCTTTGTTTTTTCTCACTCGTTTAATCATCGCCAAGAAGCAGACTGTCGACGCTTTATTTTTAACCTCCTTCTTCGAGGTGGTCCATCGACTTGTCGCTCTTCTTCGAGGTCTCGAGTTCTCGACGTTTCTAATCTCGTGCTCAACCTAAGTAATGAATCTAGATTCAGGAAAGCTTTTGATTTGATAAGGTTTAATAGCATCACAGAAAAACAAATCAATATTCTGTGTTCTAGCATACATTAATGTTCATATAAGGCGTTAGAATTCATATTTAAATTTTACAATGAATCCTTCTTTACCTTGCTCAAACATTTGAGACTAATACTTGACTAGATAGGTGATGCGCGTGGCTGGTTGCGATAAGTATATTATTTACATTCTCGTCAGACAAGTAGGACAATGTGGATACAAAATATGTCGTCAAGGGAGGAGTCCCTTTCATATTCATTTTGCTTGGATTCAGACGTCGCTATAGAGGCCCATGACTTTGGAGCGTGTAATCCCTGTAGAGACGCCACTTAAGAAGCGCGAAACACACCGCGGCGCTTTGATAGCCGGTCACGGTGTCTCAATGGTAGACATTAATAAATCCATGCTGTAAGTGCCGTGAAATTCTTCGTAGGAACTGTGCCAACAACCCCCAAATCTCCCCATGGTTTCGCCTTTGCATTACACGAGCGTTTGGCAAACTTAAAATGGGTTTAACCATCAACTTTTACAAATTGGTTCGTATGGAAAAGGGGAATTCAGTGAATCAGTTCTTTAATTTAATTGCTCTCTCAATCTGAATCAGCGGAATTTACGATTTGCCCCAGCAACATTCGACTGATTCAGATTTAGCAGTTTTTGACGAAATTTTGATGTGTTCTACTTAAGAATTTGTAGATAGTATAATGATATGCGCAAATTTCTTTTGTGCGCAATTTCCCACGACGAATTGAGAGACAATATTTTGCATTTTGATTCAAATCTCGTTTCAGACAACCCGGATATTTTACCTTTCTCTAAGATTACCATTCGCGGCGCGTAACAATTCTGAACAAGGTACTTTTTTGAAGCATATAAAGGACGATGACAATCCAATCGAGGTATTTTTTTGTTCTCGCCTTGGGCGTTTGAACTGTAAAAAACGAGGTTCGAAGTCCTCGGCGATTAGAGCAAAAAAAAGAAATCATCGACTACTCATTGGTGAACAGACAAATGGAGTTGATTTATCGAAAGTTGAGAGAGCACTTCTTGAAAGTACCAGACTCTTCTTTTAAGTAGACTACCCTGTCGCTGACGATACGTAATCTTGTACCGGAACGAAGGGACACGAATATCAGGCTACTTTAAGAGCTTCCGAATATATTCGGTAGATTTATGAATCTAGAAAAAGAGAAACTATATTTTTTATGAAGAGAAGAAGTCAAGCGTTAAATTCAATAATTAGATTTTGAATAACCAACGAGTAAGAAAATCCGAACATAATAATACTTACAGTACGACTTACGCAAGTGGGGAAGTTCGATAAGCTTATCGCACTAGTGTACATATAATTATGCTGATTCGGGTTTTGTTGCCTGCAAAATTAGAATAGAAAAGAAAGTATTCTTTTTTAAGAAAACTAACTGAAATTTTAATAAACGTTTAATGTCAATAAGTGCTCAATGTTTCCTATTATACATCTTAAATAATGACAGGAATCATAATTCACAGAAGATACAGTGACATATCTAATTATTGAGTATCTGACGATATTAATTGATTGAAGTCATAAGAATAACAAATTAATTCGTATACCCTTGATTAAAGTTATTTTAAAATCCTATAAAACGTTGAATATAAAATAAGACTTGCGAGCAAATGATTATATGATTATCGGAAACTTTTAATAGAGGACAACTATTAGCTAAACGCTTTCTGCTAAATTAGTATTAATTCGTTATTAACTTCTTAACCAGATAACGTTGGTTTGCTAGACGGGAAAAGAGTGACCGGATGCAGTAAAGGGGATGCGGTTACATCGGGGCTTTTAATAGCCCCACGTGGTATGTTTGAACGCGACTAGGGGTTTAAAAAACCCCTGTTAATTAATTGACGCGTAATTAAAACCAACGGCGACACTATGGGGTTCCTCGTACCTTATCGAACAAGACTCGTGCTCTCCTACACTCTACCATAAGTGTCTATCTCTCTAAGGGATACTAATGACAACGAGTTAACAGAGCTCTTGGAAGTCCCCTCGTTAATTTACAAGAATACCTTTAATCGAACTCTTCTTCCGATCAGTCAAAATCACTGGTATCGAAATTGAAGGAACTGATTCAGGAAAAATGTAAGTGAAAGTTCGAAAGGATGGTGTGAGGATTAGATTGCGATATCGTACTCGAACTTTCGAACGATGATTCGTCCAGGAGTCGGTGGGCATTCCGCCGTCATCGACGAGGAACAATTAGAGGCCAAATAAAGACGAGGAGAAGTCACAGTCGAGCGGGTTGCAACGAGCGTGTGTGTGATTTCGGTCACGCCGTACGCCTGTACATTGACCCCCAGAGAGAGCATTTACTCACCGTTCGTTCCTTCGTTCCGTTCCCTTTATACGAATACATGTTCATGCGTTCCTTCTTGCCCAAGGAGAAGATAAAAGGAGAAAAGGAGAAGGAAGAAGAGAACTTGGAGCCTAACCTCGAGCCACGACCGTGCCTTGAGCTTTCCGACTCTGTTTCAACTCGATCCAACTCTCTCGCACTCGTATTGTCGTCTGAGAGAGAGAGAGATACGATTGGAAAGAGAGAGTCAGTGCATGTACACGAAAGAGTAAGAAATGTATGGAGAGGTAAGGAAAGAGAGAGAAATAACAGGAGGCTCATGTTGAGGAGGCTGAGAACTCACTCTGCGACTAGTAACAAACCTACACAGGTATACATTCACTGTGTATGTGCAAGGCTATGTAAAGATAAAAGCCTATGTGCGATGCCTAAGTGCGTATACGATCGCCTCTGACCACGATCCTTGAAAACAGTCTACCCCTTTGAAAAAGAAACTGTGGTAACAGTATTTTCCAGTGAAGTACTGGACATCCCTGAAAATTCTTCGTTCTAGAGAATCTAGAGGCTTCGAACTTGAAAACTAGAATCTCTATCTACCTATCGAATAGCCCAATAGGGGGATATCTGCTCCTGATTTAACTTGTTTTGGTAATAAGTCATCAACTGTCAACCTTGCTTACACAAAATCAAGGGACTTAAGTTGTTCTTTTTCAAGACATGTCTCAGCCACTGGAGATCTTTTATACCTAATGCTCCAGTGATTTCTGATCTAGTCTTTCATCATAAGACCCGTCATAAGAGCACCTTCTGGATTGCCTTCTGGAAGATCGTCTGCTATCTGTTTGGAAGCGCCACTGATAACGCATCAATCATCCTCGGGGGAAGTATTCTCGTATTCGAAGATGACTCGCACCAAACAGGTAGACAGAAAAAAATCAGCGTAAAACTTGCTAAAATCACAACGATTTGTCGCTCTCTAGTGGCATTTTGTAAGCTTCTGTCTTTTTTATTCAAACGCGCTCTGGGCGTCTTTTCTCTCTCTCAGATTCTCCTTGGCGACCAACATAACTAGGTAATACCTCTGTCGGTGGAGATCCCACTTAAAGGTGGGTCTATTACCGTCTTCGGACAATGCCGTTGGCTTCTTTGGATCAGGTTAGGTCGGAATATATCTACCTACGAAGGAGAGGAGAAGAGGGCAGTTGGCGGCTTGAGGTGGGGCCTGGCGAGGCCCAGAAGGCGTGGGAAGGGGGTTAAGAGGGGCCCTGAGTGTCGCAGAGGCCAGATTAATGGTCCCAGGGAATTCTTGGTAGTCTACGTCGACCAAACCGGCCGCGGCAAATCTGTCGCCCCAATCCTAGAAGGTCGTATGTAACGGCGTCCGGAGATGAGACATTAGTTTCTAACCATCACCCTACTCATGTCACCCACAACCATGAAAAAATGTAATCTGTGATTTCCTCAATGCTCAAAAACATAAAAAATGCACTTCTAAATTTAGGGGCGACTCTGATTAAATCTTTGATTAAATCTCTGATTAAATCCATGGTTAACTAATTATGATTATTATTTAATCAATGGTTTAATCATGATTAACTTGCGAAGCGTTCCACCATGAATTTTTAATCCCTGATTAAAAATAGCTAACGGTATACTCTGTTCGCAATAACATCTAGTTTCAACCTATTTCTGTTGTAACGGCGATTCTGATTGGCTGAGACATGAAGCTTGTGTTAGCGCGCCAAATAGTCCTCAGAGCCTGTAGAAGTGACATTGAAGCTGTAGGAGTAGGATCTAGGAGTATCTCCGGTTGTCGTACAGGTTGATTTGCATTGTTTCTGAAATCGAGAAATTCACATTTGACATGCTACCAAAAGCGTGCAACAATACAACACAGTCACGGTGAGCCTTAATTATCATTAATTGAAAGATTACTAAAGTTATACGATATTTATTTAACTAAACATTAATCGCTTTAAGTCCTTAACCGGACGAAAATGGCCGATTAGGTTAAACAGAGATTAGTTTAATTAGAGATTACTTTAATCATGGTTTAAAAGATGGTGGAACGCAATCTACGGATTAAATAAAGTTAATCCATGATTAACATTTAATTATCAATTATGAAAATAATAATGATTGAAGAGTTCTGAACGTTCGAATGAACGAATTTTTGTATTGATTGTATTTGTAACTATAAAAAGTTTTTAAATATTGATTTATCTACATTGAAAATAATAAAGAATTAAATAAACTTGTAATCCTGATTATTATTTTTAGTTGGCACAATATTTCTGGATAAAATATAATTTGAAAAAAATATTTCGTTCATTTGAACGTTCGAAACTCTATTCACATAAATAATAAATTCTTTAACTGTAAGCATATATAATTTGAAATTATTAAAAGATAATATATAACTAACCTATATATTTTTATTTGTTTCAGGTAAGATGTCTTTTTTATTTCTGAGTGATTTTGTCCTGCTTGCTAACTACGCCACATGAGTAAGTTACTTATTTGAAAATTTAAAAATCTTTTGCAAAACGGAGGAGGAAATTTTTCAAGATTTATTTAAAATTTTCTATAGTCGGAAATAGAGAGGGCCTGAGAAAACCAATACAAAAATCTGGGTCGTCTGTTTGCTTGTGTTCAGATACTTGGGAGTTGGTTTCAGTTTTGCTCTAACTATAAGTAGGCAACTTGACTCATTGTTGAGTAAATTCCTTGGAAATAATCTGAGTTAAGTTTCTTATCTGAATGCCATAGGTTGCTTAGGAAAGGGTTTCATTGAATGTTTTTCATTTGATATTTATATATATTATTAAGACATAATGAATAAGAGGACTTTGAATAAGATCCACCAAGTAATCTGCTTCAACCTAATTATCTCGTATTCATTTTGAACCATTGTTAGTTGTCAAGAAGATGCATCTTCTAGAATACAGATGCTTGTGTCTTGAACATGCAATTCGAGAAGAGAGTGATTCAGTCTCGTAATTTTTCCATCTGAGGCACTAGGTATATGTCGATTCCCAGTCTTTCGAGTAGGAGTCTGAATTATAAGCATGCACAAGGAGAGGTTGGAAGCAAACGATGGCGTCGAGTGGAAATTTAATGAGGAACGGGGTGGAAAAAATATACGCGTACAATGTACGTGTATATCATAGAAAAATATCTGCTTTTTTCTCCCCCATTGACTTGCGCTTCGGGACTAGATGCCTTGATTTTGTGCTGTGAAATAAACGACACTCTTGTTGCATACAGATGCCTTATGGACCGAATAATATAATTTAGTTTATTTTGAAGAAAACTTAAAATGCTCAGTAATTCTAAAACGGAAGGTTGACCACCGAGATACTCCAAAATATTCTCTTAAACTCCAAATAGCTTTATTCCCCAGTATACCTGGAATTTTCCTTCGGTATTGTGTGAGTTGTAAAAGCCCGGACTTACGGCCATCTGGCTCTCGTTGGACAACCATAGAACTCTTGTCTCAACCTTTACCTGGGTCGAACCGCGTCTTAGCAATGGTGAAACAGCTTCAAAGCGAGCTTCAAACTTACCTGAGAATCTGCTATGCGTCATGACTAATATAATATAAGGTCTTAGGTCGTGGTTAAAACCTCGTCATTACCTTTGTATATTGAAGTTGTGCCAGATGAATTTTCGAGGTTCGCTTTTCAGATGATTTGTAATGAAGGAGTGGAGAAAGCTATACAATTTGGCATCCAACTTTGGGTTACGTGCTTCCAAATTTAATGCAGGAAGTTAAGTTGTTGACAGGAAAAACTACTTGTCGCTTGTCTACCTGCACACCTTGTTTTGGTTATGTCAAAACACACAATTTGTCAACCTAGTTTGCTTTCATTCAGACAGGGTAGCTGCCTTTCGGTTTACCAATCCATCCGTGCTATTATACGAGCCACAAAGGGTGAATGACATTTGTAATCATTTATAAGAAACTTGGTGATTAGTATTAATTGCATAACGAAACATTATGGAAAACAGAAGTTAGCCCTTTTTTTCTCGATGATTTTTCAAGATGAAATCAAACCCTTGCAGAAGAAGCTCTTAACATTCAATGTTTAAAATATCAATACTTCACTTGTTCTTATTCAGTCAAACGGATTGAAGTAACATAGCATCTCTTATTTTCAACCTGTCATGAAATTACCGAGGAAATTACGCAATTTTAGGAT
>UCOH01006117.1:0-46312 GCA_900474275.1 Synergus japonicus
ATATATATATATATATATATATATATATGTGCAGTGTGTGCACCCAATTCTGTTTTTCAATGTCTAGGATATTTGTCCTTGTTCTATATGTAGTAAAATAGTTCTCGATTGGCAACTGATGGTTTTGATTGTGTTGATGGAAAAATAAATCTTGCACTTGACAATAGAAGTATTTCGATTTTCTCCTTATTTTTCTTTTCAAATGTCTACAATTTAATAATTAATTCTATTCTGAACTAGTTTTATTTTTATTCTTATTTAAAAGAATATCCTTAATGAATCAGTGTTTCTCGCATCTCATGCATATAAAGCAGCGTGCACAAGGAAAAAAGAGTTCTATAGCATAGTAAGTATGAAATTGCATTTGTTTCGAAAGCAATTATACGGCCCACGGTTACGAAACACCTCGGCCATTTTCGACAAGTTAGGTACCATCGTGTCCGCAAATATCTACAGGTTGTACCTAGTTTCACGGTATGGAAGTGCCGCCGTCGACGACGTAATTTATTTCTCGTTCAGACTGAAGTTCGGGGATGAGGCACCTTTCATTCCAAACTTGGTGGTCGATGCATTTAATATTCTCGAATTTATGCAACTCCAATTACAGTCCTTCCTCATTCCTGTTTACCGACCCTTTCTATATTCACGCCGACATCTGCGTCTCTTTTCCTCCATCCGCTAACTTTCTTCTCAGACTCTTCTTTGTACTTTGAGTCAGCATCCCATTTTCCCGTTGGCTTCTACCATCACCTTTCTCACTCTTTCACTGCGGTTCTTGTGTTTATATTCACCCACCTCTCCACCACCAACGATATCAACAAACATCTTGATTATTCCGTGAAAGCCGTTCGGACTCGACTCGAGTGAAAAGTTACCCTTGAACCCACCCTAAAGTCTCTGTACCAAGATTCCTCACTCCCTAAAATGCTCTTTGCAGCAAACCAGTCATCCCCCCTTGGAGCTTTCTCTGTTTCACCATTCATATCTTCTCTTCTTTCTTCGTGCACGTGCGTCTGCCAGCCTTAATTATTATCTAGTTTGAATTGATGTAGAAATCCCTCTGTCTCTTTTCGTGTTTGCACAGCACACGAAATTAATGCCCTCCCATTATAGCGCAAAATTAAATGTGAGTTTGCATATAGAAATGCTGATTTATTCGTTTATTCTTCCACTGCGCGAGAAGCGTCCCAGAGGGTAACAGAAAACAGAAAGCTTCGAATGGAAGAGAAAACCATCCCTGTGAATCTTCTTTTCATTATTCTTTGTCGACCCCATCCTGCATACCATCGATTCAAATTACCGCAAACTTGTTCGAGGACTATTGATTGAATACTCATTAACGGATGCCGCATTTTTTATCCTTTTCTGTTTGGTATAGTGGCAAAAAACTTCATTTCTTTCTTCTAATTTTATACTACGTACATTCACACACACACACACACACATACACTCACACATATATATATATATATATATATATATATATGTTTTAGCAGAAATTTTTCATGGACCAATGTCCCCCTGGCATTAGTCTACCCTCTAAATCTGAACTACCCCTCTGCTCATTAATAAAATGAGTCTATAGTGAACTATTATTTTGATTCCTTTCGATAAATTCTACAGATATGATTCATTGGTAACGAACTAACCTTGCGTATTCTCTCGCATCCTTCTTCATTTTCATCACTGAACAAGCCACATCTAACTTTCTTGATCTGTATTACAAGAGACATTTGATTGGAGCTTATTGAGTGAACCACGATCGAAACAAGTTGAGGAGCAGACGAAACGAGCTGGAAACCGAATGACGCCAGGTAGCCTAGATCGATATGTGTGATACGATACGATCTCAATGAATATGTTCATTAAAAAACAATTGGTCATTCCGCCGACTTATCTAATAAAAACCTCTATAAGCCTCCAGTGATGCGAAATAAAAAAAATCGCTTACATGATTGTTCCATGCTAAAATTTTCAATTAATATTGAATATATGAATATTTTCGGTTTTCGTATAACATAAAAAGTAGAAAAGAGCCTAATAGACACATTGTGAGACTACTTTTATAGACGATAATGATCATGAAATGCAACACTTTAGTAGCTATCCTACAGTTTTACGATTTCCTGGAACCTCTTAAAGATATGCCATTAAGAACTCGAGATCAGTTCCGCATTCACCGCATTGTCTCATTCATCTAATATATAAAATTGAAGAATTATTTTCCTACCGAAAAATGCTAATAATTATTTATTTTTTTTGTTTCAGGTAAAAACCAGTGTTTCTTCCTACAGAATCGCTAAGCCTGACAATAGAACTGGTTGAGTACAAAGTATGTAATACTACAACCGGTTTACGCAGTAAGTAAGGAACGAAAAATTATAAAGGCCATCGGCGGCTCTATTCTTAGTCCTCGTTGTCTTGAAGACACTTCCTGGTATTGTAAGGACAGTTTACGGCATCCAACGAGGCACGGAGAAGATAGTAGTAGCAGTTTGCGTCCCGAAAGACGGTTTACGAGCTCAACAGTCGGGCTGTTGCCTCTTTACGGACCAGTTGTTAGATCTTGTGTGCGAAGGTTAGAAGGCTTCGGATGATTTACGCTCTCCGTTGACTTCTCTGGCTTCGATTAAATCCCTGCATTCTCGTTCTATCTTCATTGTGAGAGTCAAGGTTGCTAAGAGAAGATTTTCACGACATCTCGAAACACCCAACAAAATCCAATTGGAAAAATGAATTCAGGGTTTATGGAAAGATTTCAGAGAGCTTCAAGAAAGAACTCGAGAACAACAATTCTTGGCTCAAGTGACAGAAACAAGTTGCACAAATTTGCCATGTCTGATAGGGATCAATGCTGGATTTTAGAATTGACAAACAGCGATGATATTTTTTTTATAAAAAAATGTTCTACAAATGTACTTTTGATAAACCAGTTGATCAAACTTTACAATATTTCGTAAGACTTATAGATGAGATTAATAAGCTGGTAAAACTCTTTCTTTTTTTTTAATTGGAAATATGAATATTATTATTATAATAATATTACTCGTTTGAGCTGAAAAGCTGATGCAGTCCAGAATTTTTCAGACTCTATCATTTTTCTCGTCGTTGCAAAATTTAAAGATGAGAATCCCTTCAATCCTGAGAAGGGCTCTCGAAGCCAATTCTTTCTCCAATTCCATATCTCTTCGGACAAGGAGTCCAAGGGGCGAGTGACGTGGCGCGATTACTTCAGAGAGAATCCTCGTTTATCTTCTTACTATAAATGACGCCGTTATTGCACGGCTTCACGGAGCGTTTGACATCTGAAGAGTAGGGGAGAAAGGAGGTTCTACTTTCTACTCTCGCGAGGATATATCAGGTCATAAGAACCGGTGCAGGCAGTCGTAGTTAACCTTAACAGTCCCATAAAAACGTGATGTTACCACCATCAGGAACCTGCAGGTATAGTTTGCTTACTCGTTCATGCGATTTCGTTGGCTGTGAAAATCGTCACTCATTCGCAAAATCTCGGTAGCAGGGTCGTTAAAATTTTAGACATTTTTTTTACCTCACAAACTGTCTCTTATGTCTTACTCAATGTTCAAATCGGATCATTTACAGACTCCTGGAAATACTTTACAGAGTGGAAACGAATCGTATAAAGTCATGTAACTGCCGACGTAAAAAATCAAACTAAGAGTAAAATCCTAAAAACTTTTTAGAGTATGATCATTGCTACTTTCTAGTTTATCGCTCAATCTTGGCTTTATGCCCTGAAAGTCGAGCTAAAAATGGATATTTTTTGCAGAAAAAAAAAGTGTAAGGATTGAGATAAATAGAATTTTAATCAGTGATCACTTTATTTTAAGTTGAGAGCCTACCAATCGCCGATGGTAATTTTCGCTCGAATGGAGAATTGACCTCAGAAGGCACAGCTTTTTGTAATGAATAGAAATTATACATATAGAGACAACCACAACGATGAAAATCCCTATAGCCATTGGACATCTCGGCAACTCGCACCGAGATTCCACGGAGAATATTTCCGCGACCAATGGGAAGTGCCATGAGCATACCACTCTTGAAATTTCACAGCTCATTACGTACCAGTGGAATGCGGCAATATCTTCCTCGTTCTTTCTCTATGTCTCTCTTCCTCTATTTCTCTACTTCGTCCGCAGCTTATTCCTCTTTCCACCAGTCCATTTCACTTTACCTTACTCTTTCACACTCAACCCTTTTCTTTGCCCACAGTCAAACTGATGACCGAAGAATTTGATATCGGATTATTTTTCCTTACACCCGAGATGGAAAGAATAAATGAAAAGAAGAAGATGATTGGAATAGACTCAGGGGTATAGAAAGAAAGCATTTATTATGTAGGTCCTAAGAGAAATTTCTTAAGGACAGAGAACATCTGCGGGAGAGAGATTTAGAGGACTTTTGTAATTAAAGTTAATAAGCGTAATAAGAAATGAATCTGAAAAGGGAAATAGCTCAAAAGCGTCGACTTTTATAATTTCTTTCTTTCACATTACTGCTACCTTTAATTTCTTTGTAAAACTTGGAAATTATATTATTATTGGAACTTGCGAGTAATTATAAAATTGAATAGTAATTTTATGATTTGTATATGTAAATGAACAGAGGAAAGAGAAGATTATACGAGAATATAGGTTTGGATCCAAGAACTATTTATCTTGAGCAGTGAATTATCGAAACTCTCGGAATTACATCGATGAATAATAACATTTTATATCGATTTTCATACCCGAGAGTTTTACATCGTATCTTTCTTTCGACATTTTACATAATTCCAGCCGTCGTCCTTCGAGACCGCGATGGATCTTATCTATTCTATGAGATTATGAAGTTACGCGACCATCTGCTCAGCCCTCTTTTTCTAATTGTCTTTTTATTTCGTGAACAGTTGTGCAATGGTTTAATTTTCAAAAGAAAACTATAATAGATGATTTATACAATTTAATTACAAAATCCCTAAGGAATGATTAAAGCTTGAAATTTTAAAATCACAGTAAAAGCGCTTATTGCATGATAAAATCGTAATTTAGAGTCAAGAGTCCATTTAAAAGAGACATTTTTCTTAGGCTCTTTAAAAATTCGTTTTAGAACCTCTTTTCCGCTTTAATCTCAGCTTGCGATCTCAATTGCACAAGCCGAGTCAATAAAGTTTCAGATCTGCACCGGTAACGGTTAATTAAATAAAGTAATTGGACATAAAATGTTGCAGCTATAATAGTTATGCTATTCTTCTTAGATCGATGCGTATTTTTCTTCTTTATACGTTTTCTCGCTTAAGAACAACTGCACTTTAATTGTCGCTTAAAAAATTTATGGAACTAAATCATATAAAAAAGATACAACATGAATCCAACTTGAAATTCAACAATTTTAGGCCCTTTGCAAATAAACATCTTTTCAATTTTCAAGGAATAGCATGGAAGTTAGTTTATAAATTTTTAAAAGTAAATAGATCATCAAAATATAGAATTACTATCTATATTTACATAATTATTGTTTGAAAGTTTAAACTCTTATAATTATCTATTTATACAATTATTATAAATGATTTCTTTAAAAAGATTTCTTAATCTATAATATATCAAACTGAATTTCTGTTGTACCACATATACATTATAGAGTTTTTACGATGGCTTGATGCTCAAGTCGTTCGTAGCACTTGGCGATAAGACATGCTGGTTGCGCGCGGTCAGGGCTGGCGAGCAGCTAAATCGCGAAGAACATAAGACTTGGCCGTAAAAGTTTTTTTATAGAGCTTTGACCTACGACCCTCCTTGGGCTTATTCTCATTTTCTACGAGCATGTAAGGATACATTTTGACATTGGTTGTGCCGATGATATTGCCCTGTAGCGGATTATTTTGTCGTGAAACAAACACAGGAGTCAACTTCCGAAAATGATTTACAACCGGATCGTGACTAAAATGAAGTTTTGTCGTAGTAAAACTGTTTCCGTGCATCACTTTAAAAACGAGATGGTATATCGCTACCATTATATGTGAGTGAACTTTCATCAAATTATAAGAGTGATAAAATGCTATGCCATAAGAAAAATAAGAAATTTATTTATTTTGCGTCCATTCCTCTGCTACATACATTCTATAGAGAAAAACAATTCCATTAAGGAACGAGAGCTATAAACACTTCCTCTTTTTCTCTGCTATTGCTTAAAACACATTGCAATCACAATTCTTCTCGATTCTTCGACGCACATGTTCCTCATGAAGAGTCTGGCTTGCACATGCGTTTATGCAAGGTTTACGATTTATAGTTTACGATTTATAGTTTACGACTTGCTGCAAAGATTCTTCTCGTTTGAAGTCATGCAAACTCTGAGGATTTGTTTTAGCGAAAACATTTGAGTGAAGGCGGTTGTGCATTGTTCTCGGCCGCCCTTGAGTTTCCAGATGCAAGCCAATCTTAGGGAGAGAAACAGAGAAGAAATTTCATTCGCATGCACCAAGTGAAGCGGTTGGTCGCGCGGGATATTGTGCGACATACCAATGAACGACCTCGAAGGGACAGTGACTTTTCGAACGTAAAACGCCATAGTGCGGACGAGCATGTCCTACATTTGCTGGCTCGTAAAGAATCGCCTTGGCTGTTTGCCTCTTCGTTCCCTTACATACCGGGCTTTACACATGACTACGCGCCCATGGACTGGAAACTGGAGACTGGAGCAAATACATGGACGTTTTACGTACGACGTATGTTGCATGCACGTAGTACAACCTGGCA
Organism: Synergus japonicus; assembly: GCA_900474275.1. Lineage (NCBI taxonomy): Eukaryota > Metazoa > Arthropoda > Insecta > Hymenoptera > Cynipidae > Synergus > Synergus japonicus. Next base: position 6,762 of record UCOH01006117.1, read on the forward strand.
GCTTAATGGATCCAAGATTTAGATTGTGAACGTTGCGTTACTAACAATGAGGTATTTTGCCTCTGAGCATTTTATCCTTTATCGCCTAGTTTGATTTATTGACACTGGAACTATGCACTTGCTTTACGAACTATTCAAACCTGTGTCGCTGCCGGTATAGCCACACACTTTCAGAACAATAGAGTTAAAATATGTAGAGCTTCTTTTCTCTTCGCAAAGAATTTATTTGTAAAAACACTTGTGGAAGAATGTCACCGTACACTGCAGTCTAGCAATAGCAGATACATGTGTTTTGCTGGAAAAATTAGGTTTAGAATATAAGTAGCAGGGTGGAAAAATTGGGAAAATTAAAAAATTCAATCTTAATTGTGGCCACCCTGAGTAGAATCGCAAGGATGAAATTAATTTCGATTTTTTTTTTCGTTAAAGAACTCGAATAATACTTAATTCTTATCTCTTTGCATTCTGAATTATTTTGTCGGATGCTGGCCAATGTGAATGCAGCGACCTCATACTAAGCTTTGTAGAACCTTATTTCTTTGGATTAAAAGGTACTGAAAGAGGAACTTCAAAGCGAAATTGGCCGTGTGAATTTGCTCTCTGCAACAAAGTCACTCTCCTTCCTATTTCTTTTCTTTCTTGTTTTTCCCACTCTCGTTCTAGAATTTCCCTTTCATCTCCCTTTCTTTTTATATGCGATTCGCGTGAACCTGTCGGAAAGAAGGTATTACAAGACCATATGGCCAAAAAAACAAAGTGACGAAAGGCCTGTATTATACTGCCAGACAGGTCGTTCGGTGCGCGTGAAGATTGAATTTTTTACGAAAATAACTTTTAGCAGCTTTTTCGGTGTCGCTTTGGGAATTTCGATGTTATTTTTTCTACTCGACGTGCTTTTCCGAGGAGCTGCCGGCTTTCAGTTTTGAAATTTTTCTACATATTTCATTTATAAGACCTGTGGGTGATTTTTAAATAATTTTTACTTCAATGAATTTAGAGTAGTTCATTCACGATTTTGTAGAAGTATTAATAGCCTAATTGACTTAAAATGAACGATTAGTTTATGAAAGGTTGTAGCAGCCATTTATGTTAAAACCATACATCGTGGTACGGACAGTTCGAGATAATTCGATATTGCCTCGACTAAAAGCCAAGTGGTCGCCCTTTCGGGTGTGTACTCTGGCAAAACTGCCATTTTACTGGAGGACGTTTTTGAATTACGTACAAGATTCTACAGAATTTCAATCAACTATTCACTAATCTAATTTTTAATTATCCTCATTTTTCAATTATTTAAAAGAATTTTACGAAATTTACGGGGATTTTTTATTTCAATTTAAGGAATTTTATGAAGCGCATGCTCTCTAAATTTGAATCAGTGAAAATTTCACTAATTTAATCAGTGATTTGAATGAATCAGTAACTTTTCACTGATTATCAGTGACCGGATTCTAGCTATTTGAATCAGTGAGATTTCACTGATTCAGATTTAGAGAGTGGATCATAGATGTCAATGAATCAAAAATTACTTTTGAAAGCATTTACGATTGTCGGTCTATCTTCTACATGCTACCTCTACATTTTCCGCTCTCCAATAATTTAAATCTCGATTTACAGTATTGGCATTACATAAATGGAACTTTCAGTAGCAGAAATCCTTTACTCGTAAAACAGTTGTCGCCCGATGAATATTCGCCTCCACGGATTTAAAAGTGCATTAGCGATTCCGTTTTAGTTTTCAAGTGGAGATCGATAGCTTCAATGGACTTTCACACCAGTACATCCTTAAATGGCGCGAAAGATCGGTACAGAAAGTAGACCACGTGTAAGCCAACTGCGGATTGTCGTTAAGTCAAGCGAGCAGCTCAAAATTATGGCCCGCGCGAATCTCCGCCCTGCACTCTCGTACATGCGACACGGTTCGAGAAGTCGTAGTTTTCGCTCAAGTCGACATTGTGATTTATGCCATGCGAGCATCCGTGACACTATTCGCCTCTTTTGGCTTCGGGCCCAGCTTAATTCTTTTCTTTCTTACTCTCAGTTCCATTTTGTTTTTCACTTTGCTTCAACGCGGCTTCTTCCTGCAAATTCCATTGTACATTTCACTGATGATAATTGTCTAATCGGTTTTAACAGCTGACGGAAAAATAAGGAACCTATATGTCAGAAGCTACGTCGCTCTTTGAAAATTATAGCCCGCATTGAAGAAGAGCCATACGGATATCTAATTAATGCCTCGAGTCCCGTTCAAGTGACTGGCTTTGTGAAGCCTCGGAGATAATAAGTAATTCATGATCAACCCGTTAATGGTCGTGCGCGACCCTTAAAGAGGGTTTAACGACGTATATTTTGCATTATAGGCGCTCTTTGAGTGCCTCATTATAATGGTACTTCTCGTGCTGTTTTATGAATGATAAGTACTACCGAGAATCGACCACAGAACACGAGTGTTTAAACGTTCAGTGCTCTTTTACTTAAAAAATTCTTAGTTCATTCCAAATTAGATTCATTTATAGAAACTCATTACAGTCTACGTCAACTGACATGTCGTTTCACCTCTTCAGCTACACTACAGGACATCCTGAGTCTACACTCAGGATCCTTATATAGTATTTGGAAAAATAAGAAGTTTAGATCTAGATTAGGTATTCTCAATGAGGTTGAATGTCAGGAGAGTGTCAAGGCCCAGTATCAATTACTATAGGCATTGATATAGTTACTGGTATGTGTCTCCATCATGTCCACGTTAGGCCAAGAAGTCACGAGTCATACGCAGTCACGTCAGGTAAACGTGTGGTGCAAATCCTCTCAGCGTGTCATTTACTTCATGCATGAATCGTATGAGCGTAACCATATGTACACATATACCTATTACATTCCCATACTTGGACTCTATTCCAGCACTTCTGCTCTCGTATGACATCCATAATGTCTATCTATTCACTCGACCCAGCACTGCTTCTGACAGCGTATGAATTCCAACTTGAATATGTATTGTCAACGCCAAATTATTATATACCACGCAACTCGTCTCTCTTCCTCTACAATTCTGCGACCCGCACTATTTCTCTCTTTCAGTCCATCAGCTCTCTCACTCTCTCTCTCTCTCTCTATCTCTCTCTCCATTTCTCCCTCCTCGTTGTCTGAAGATCCAGTACCGAAGAACATAGTTTAATAACATCCGCCCTTAGACTCCACCGTTTCATTTCAAACACCGAGATCAAATTTGGTCAGAGAAATGATCCTTATTTAACTTTATGTTTAGTTAATTGCTGCCAGGTTTGCAACCTCTTTTAGTTTGATGGATTTCTATAAAAAATCAGAGAGCTTCTGGGTTGACTCTTGCAGCCTTGTGATTTGCATCATCGCTCTATCAAACCCGTTTTGCAATGCTTCGTTTCTCCCGTTGGCTGCTCAAATCGACACGAGTGTAGGAGACAACGTATTGACACCCTCACCCTCCACTACTCATCCTCGCCATTTATCCTGAATAGAAGCTCCAACTACCGCCCGCTTCTCCCTTCAAGCATAGACACGGCGGATACATATTTCACGGCGAACGAATCGATGGTATATGTTTTACCCATCACGTATTCTTTCTCTCGCGCGCTCTCTCTCTCTCTCTTTCTCTCTCTCTGTCTGTCTCTCGGTCGCCCTTCTCTTTACCATCCCACCCTCTCTATTTACCCTTCCACTGTGTATACTCAGCACGCCAGATGTAATCAGGCACGTTCTAGCACGCATATCACGTGCGAATAAGGGTACAGTTCGAAACTTTAATGACAGGAAAATTTAAATTACAAATATCGATACCAAGAAAATTTCAGAGGCTCTCTTAGAATTGAGCCATAGAGAAAGCTAAGAGTCCAAGTTTTGTGAAATTAAAAAGTGATCAATCACATTTTGTATGTATGCAGTTCTTTTTTATTGTATAGTACTAGCAGAAATTTACCCGGCGTGATTTTAGTAAGGGCATATGTGATATTTTACAGTAAGAGCAAATCTTAAAATTTGAAATCTCAGTTGAAATTCATTCAAACACACAGTATTGGATTCATATACATAACTGGAATATTAAGTGAACACGTTCTTAGCGTTAGCTCAGGCTACTTATTAGACGCGTATGATGGTCGTCTACATTTTCATTACGATCGTGTTCCGCGCACATAACGCGGCTTAACTTGATCTTGATTGCCTATTACAAGCGATATTCTCTGCAAACGATGCTCGCAAAGTTGAAAGTGAACATCAAACAGCGACATCCAGATTTCGATTTATGGCCCCGAATGTTTCCTGAAATGAATGTTTGGAATTAAATATCAGCTGGGCAGAGAAAGTACTTATGTCACTACTCGTTTTCCAATTAACTGTTATTTTTTGACTTAAAAATGCATTATCCGAAATCGTTGTTGACGTAAAAATATTGATTCAAATTCACAGTATTCATTACTTTTAAAACTTCAATGCTTCTGGCTTCATGTTATTCGCAAAGTAATTAAGAATTCAATGTAGCTAGAAATTTCGGATCCTTCCTTAATTATCTATTAATGCATTACGTGAGAAGGAGGCAGGCAGGCTCTTCTCTCGAGTAGAAACGTCTCTACGCTTTCTTTTCCTTATTCAGTATCTAACGTCACGTCCCACCCATTCTCATAGTTACAAATTGCTCCCTAACGAGTCTGAATATATCAAGGTCCTTAACAAGATGACGTCACAACAATAACAAACAATTGTCGCATGCCTGTTCATCAGAGTTAGCTGCACCCTAACGAAGTCAGACGTGCATCGTATTATTGGCAAAGTACAATTATGGAACTGGATGACTGTTGTACGAGGACATCTGCAGAGACGTAGAGTGGATTAATCTTCAGATAACTAGACTCGGCCTCTTGAAATTGTTAACCCTGTCTTATGAGATGTCAAAAAGATAAAATTGTCAGTTATCAGTTTTCTTGAAAGAATAATTTCGACGAAACATTATCTACTCTAATTTTGTCTGGCGGAAAGCTTAGAACATTAATATTAAACCTATCCACTCCTGCAGCTATTATTCTAAACCAAAGAACCCACCAATCCTCTGGGATTCACAAGTTAGCTTAGACCCGAGAATTATAGAACATGATCGGCTTTCCGTGATGAAAACCACGTATCTTCTAATCTTCTTGCTTGAGGATTATACCATCAGGAAGAAGTGTATAGTTATTCAATCTTGAGTTTTGCACCTCTGATACTTGGTTTTAAGTCATTTGCTTTAATTCGCATGAATTATTTCATCGATGCGTTTTCCTGACGAGTAAGCTAGGAATCGGGCATAAGGACGAGTTTAGGACTGTCCTAACAAACTGTAAACTCTCTCCCGGAGGATGAAGCGGAAGGAGAAGGACCTTCCTGAAATTCCTGGATGGTCTGCAGAGAGGAAGAACAAGATAAATTCGCGGGTTTACGGCGCCCTTAAAGTTGCGGGAATCTCTTTAACGACCTGGCAGGATGCCACCGTGGAACCTCCTGCGGGAGTTTCTGAGGATGCATTGACGTTCGTATGGTGAAGAGGATGAAAAAGGAGCGGAAAGGGATACCGAGTGAAACAGAGATAGAGAAAGAGTGAGTAGTAGCGGTTATCATTCATTTTCTCTCGAGTGAGCGAGTTCCGAGACGGCTCTGTTAATGACAGTCGCTCGAAATTACTGCGGAACTTCTCCTGGTTCTCCAGGTTCTGTATAGTATAGCCTATAGAGAGAAAGGAGTTACCGTAGAAGAACGGGAAAGAGGACCGGAAGATTATCTCCGCTGCCGAATGGTTTATGCTCGTGCATCTTCTTTTTTTTTTTGCTCTAACCTTCTTTTTCAACTCGTCCTCTCTTTCCAGCCACTCGCCTTGCCTCAGAACCACCGTCCTTGAGAATGCTTTATCTCACCGTTACCCCTGGTTCCTGCATTCCGAGATCGTTACTGTCGAACTTAATCTCTCTTTCTTTCGCCTTGCGCGTCGACCTGACTAACATCATATTTCGGAGATACTAGATGTCCGTGAAAAGAACTCTCTTTCTTACTTCAACTGGATTATTTTCTTAATCTGGAAACTGTTCGCGTCTAAGAGTTAAATATACGATTGTACCTACTCGTCTACATATATAGTGGTGTACTCGACTCCAGATAGATACTTTGAATTAATCAAAGACTACTTTCTTCCAAGATTTGTGTGTGGTCATCCTGAAAGAACTATAAGATTGTTGGATTCTGAAAGGGCAGCGGAGCTGATTAATTCCAGAATTCCGTGAAACAGCTGCAGTATTTTGCCGCCAACAGCCATAGTACAACCGATTTCTCTCCCGTATACGGTTACCAGTTTGCTGGGTGTTATGAATGAACAGAGTCGGCTTTGTGCAGCCTCCGCCGTCCCACCCACAACCTCCTTCCATCTACAACCTACACACTACACTAGACTTTATGATGAGAGTCGTACAGAGAGATTTCCACAAACTCATTGTAGCATCTCCGTCTGCTTCTCTCTTCCTCTCCCTTTACGTTTATCTATCTATCTGCCTCTCCCTCCACATCTCTCAACAACAATCGAGCGCTCGAGGGAATATGATGGGTTGAAGCTTGAGAGAAACAGAAGCACTTGGTCCCTCAAGCCCTCCCGCTCTTGTCATTATTAAAACGTCGACCGTTGCTCAAACAAGCGTCGGTTGCGGATGCCTCCTTCAAAATATAGTCTGACTTGAAGGAGTTAAGAGACAGTTTTTATACTTTTAAACTCCTTTCTATTTAATCCAGTTTTCTTCATTATATCTTCCTCCTTTTTTTAATTTTCATCTGGCTAAATTCATGAGGTGGTAGTAAAGGTTTAATCATTTGACTTTTACAGACTTTAGGCAGATCTTTATCTAACGCATTTCAAGTTATATGCAAAAAGTAATTTTCTGAAATTTAAACTGATGTATGCTTTAGGGATGATTTTTTATAAACTACGTTACCAATTTATCATCTGGAAATGTATTGAATGTTAGCATATTGTAACGTGATACACAAATTTTTTTTTAATACCTTAGTGTAAAACCGCATGACTCGGGACCTTCCCTCAGCTATGTAGTGTACCGTGGCCTTTTACCGAACCCTTCTCCCCTCTAAAAAAAAACAATGTGGTTTATGCAAGTTGCCTTATAGAGAAAAAAGTTTAGAATGCCATTGTGATCGGCCACATAAGTGCAACCGCATTGTGAATTTCTACATTATAGTGCAGTTTCGCATTTAATGTGCCGATATAGTAAAAGGACGACCTGAACTGCTTACCGTTGTCTCTGCAAACCCATAAATCTCTTGACTGCTTAAGCGTAAAGCTGCGTTATTTTTATCCTTGTCTCTATAATTCCCGTTTGTAAAACCTTGTAAATGCAATTCTGAATCGGTAGATTTGAAAAGATTCATTATATCGTTTTTCTACCATTAGAAGTAAACATTATTAATAAATATGTAATAAAAGTAATAAATTTATGAAGTGAAAGAACTCACAGTGTCATCAGCCTGTGGACTTATCTTTAATGCGGTAATTTAATCGAGGAATATAATTGCATATCACTGTGGGACTATAACTCTTCTGAAAGAGTAAATGTGTGGTAAATAAGTAAATTGCATTGCATTTGCAACTCTGTTTATTCACCTGGGACTGGTTTTCCTTGAACTGAATAACTATTTGATGTCCATTGCACAGTGCTTCTCAACTGTCTGATTTTATAGTTCTGCAGAATATGTTAAAGATTTAGCTCAGTAACAAGTATTAGTTAGATTGCTTTTAAGTTGAAGTAATTAACGTAGCAGTTAATTCACATCAGTATGCATAATTGGACATTTGCGATATTATCTCCTACATTTTTTAACAAAAAGAAGAAGCTCATGGGTTTTCGATATCTCTTTTAGAAACTAGAATCTGTACTATATAGAAAACGTTTACGCATATCCAAAGCAAAACTCTGATCTTTAGTATCATACGTCACGATTAGTGAAATCGGTTAGTATTGAACACCAGAGTTACAGGTCCTGAGCGAGTCATAAAATCCCTTCTAAGTTATAATAATGCCGTTAGTCGAACTTGCCAGGCTCGACGAACTTTTAACCGTGAATAATGGAAGAGTCGCTGTTCCGACGCGATTATTTCCAGAGAGGAATAGCCTTGTGAACACCCTCGGCTCTCGATTCTGCTTTAAACCCATGTATGTCTTTGTCAACTTGATTGGGATCTCTACAAAGAACTGATATTTCTGTACTCTTTGTAGAAATACCGTTCTTGGTATTTTAATGTCCCTTTCAATGCATCAATGACAAAGGTGCAAAGAATCGATGAAGAAATTGCTTTCAAGTCAACTATAAGTATAGCAAGCGTAAATTATAAATCGCAAAGATTGATTTGTGAAGAATGTTGAAAGTTTCATTAAAATTATTGTTTATCGTGATTATTACTTATAAAAAAGCAGGAGAGGTTTAATTACAGTTTACGATTTGTTGTTTGATGCTTGAACTAACTCCTCATTACATTATTTTCCACATGAACACAACGTAAACTTTTTCTGCAGCTATAAATGCATTCTCAAGTCGTATATTGCAGTAAAGAGACAAAAATTCCGCATCAATTTATCGAAGTACTCACTTAGCAAGGAGCCGAGACCACCAGTCGTTACGTGTTCTTTACTAATGTTATTAAAATGTCATGAAGGGTAATTAAGGTCGAGTGAGATGATCAAAGTCTAGGGATGTTCTTCGCGAGACAAATTAAAATGCGGGATGGGCTTCGAGTTCTTGCAAAGAGAAGGTATTAAAGGAGAAATAGGGGATAAGGAAACCGGGAGAACTCTTCCGCCTTTAGAGCATTTGTAGAAAATCGCTGCTCGCTTTAATGCGTTTAGCGGCGGTAATGTGCGTTTCGAAGTCGCTCCAGGAAAGGCTTGAAGAACTAAAGCTAACCTTGCATCAACTGTCGATCGTAACTCGCTCCGCGAATAAGGAAAACAGCGGGGTTCACTGATCCAGTTCAGTGGCGGCAGTACTGAAATTTAGAAGGGCTACAGAAAATGTGCAACATTTAGAAGTGTCTAAGGGAATGAAATGATAAAATGAGGAAATTTTAAGGTCTCTAAACAGAAATAGGTAGAATGGTTAGAAATGGTGATGAAGAAGGTAGGAAAGAAATGAATAAGGAGAGAGATCAGAAGGAAGAAGTAAAAAAGATGGAGGTGGAATGATAAGAGGGTCTGAATGATAAGAAGGCGAGAATGATGAATGCAATTCTAAATGATGTAGATATGGAAGAAGAGGATGGTAGCGGATGTGAAGAAAGATGTTGTTAGAGAAACGGAAGTGGAAAAAAGTTTTTGACAAAGTAGGCATCCTAGTGGTTTTAAAAGAACGACTACTATAGTATGTAGAAGAAGTACTTCAAGTTTGTTTAGAATGAGTAATCTAATCTTAAAGTTAGTCCCTCTATTCAGACGCCACTGGTCATAATGTCGGCTCCTCGCATGAAGAAGTTCTAAATTGGTTCGATCGCAAAAGACGTCAAGTCGTATTTCCGACGATTGATAGAGCTGGAATTTGTAGGTAGTATTTTAATCACTGGTCAAGATTGATAGGAGGCTTGAGGACGTTCGAGTTGGAAACGCGTGTAAAACTAACGATCCGGAATGTAGACTTTATCGGATTCAACATAGTTTGTCAACTAGGAAGTGTGGTTAGACTTCGGATCGTGATCGGAGTCTACTAGTAACTTGGGCAATTCGTCCCTCGGGAGAGTGGATGACCGGAGTTGTAATAATTCATTAGTGTTAAGGGAATTGAGACGAGACAGGCAACTCAGGATAAAGAAGGTGAAAAGAGACTGGTAGCGCAATCACTAATCACATTTAAGAGATCGTGACACCCAATATCAACTAGGCAGCGCAATTTTACACTTTTTCCCTCCTTTGCATGTCCTTATCGTTTCTCTCAAAAGGAAACAATCACTTAAACACTGATCGAGAGTTCTGGCTTAGGACAAGGTAACTATAGGGTAACTTACAAGTAGTTTTGGCAACTATTGTCATCAGCACTTTGCTTTACAGAACTTCGGTTCCGGTGATTTTCTCTTACGAAACTTTCTCAATGTAGTTGAGGATAAGATAACTTCTTGATGATGAAGTTTGGTTTCAAAAAAATTGTGAGATATACAAGAGATAGACTAGAGACTTGTGGTAACTTTATGGTTTGATTGGTTTTTAATCAATGACATTTTTCTGTTTCCAGACTTGCTACGAAATGGAGAGGTACCTGAAGGACGAGCCGAAGTTACAATCTTATAAAAAGTTACCTACGGAACTCGACACCGCACCTTGGAATATGTTCAGGGCGCCGCCTATATCGTGGACAGCGTCCACTGGTGCCACGAATGGACAGTACGAGCCTGCGATCAAAATGGAGGTGTGTAAAGGCATATATGCTTTCTAGTTTATGAACCAGGAAATTGATTCAATTTCATTAAAAAATACGTTGGATTTTTGGAATTGCAGGTTACGACAACAGACGAAAGAGATCCTCTCTGCCTAGAAGATATCAAATTCATTCCAGGCGACCACAGTCACAATGGCCGCGACAGGGATCTCCTAGACCGGCATTTGGACTCATTGTCGATGTCTTCAGCGAGTTCGGCATGTTCAGCCCTCTCTTGGGACAGTTCTCCTTCCCTCTCGTGTACGGCTCTTATCTTGAAGAAGGAGCCTAGCGAAGATCTCGAAGAGGACGAAGAACATGAGGTTTGGAAGGTCTTAATCTTACGTTGATACTAAGGATTTGCTTTTTTGGCTGAAACTTGAACTTACAAGCTTTTTTTTTTATTTAGGAAATGGAAGAGGACGATGATAGTTTATGTGAAGGCGAAGGTCAAATCTTGACGCCACCATCGAGTCCTGAGTCAGGTCAAGGTCATTCCAATTCCAGTCACTCGTCGAGCGGAAGTTCGATGCTAGACGTACACAACTTGAACCTCCATGGAACGGGTGGAAGGAGTGCTATTGTCAGGGTGACCGCCACCAATGCCCAAAGTGTTGCAAGGTGAGTTCCTAAATTAGAAAATGTCTAATGACTCCCGTGTTTAACGTACTTTTATTTATTTTACGATATCAAAAATATATCAGCTTTCTCGAGTTTACCTTTAACAAAAATTCTTTTCTCGTTTTGCAGATTAATCTCGGTAGCGACGAATGGTTTTCCAACTGTCGCGAGCACGCAACACGCACATGTAGGAGCAGCGGCAGTTGCATCCGTGGTTACGAATAGGCATCACGCAAGAAGTCACGAACATAGTCCACCGGACACTAAGCGCAGGATACACAAGTGTCAGTTTCCTGGATGTAAAAAAGTCTATACCAAAAGCTCGCATCTGAAAGCCCACCAGAGGACACACACAGGTAAGTGACTAAATTCAACAGCCCTAGGCTATTCTATTTTCTCTCCATTGTCCCTTTTACAAAGTACCTGAAAAGCTTTCGTAAAGGCTTTAAATGCTGCTTTCTAGAAATCGATAGACTTTTCCATTATCGCGAAAAGCGGCCCCGCGATTCGCACAATATTCAATTCCACTCTTTGAAGTTATTCTAATACCTTAGTGAGTGCAACAATGCCTTTTTGCAGCGCTTTATTTGTTTTCAAGAATCAAGGTACATATATAAAGAAATATAAAAAGTAATAAGTAAAAATGTAAAATACTAGCTTTATGTATGTTTGTTAATAATTGAAAACGGTATGAACACAAAATGGATCTGGGTACATGGTATTCTTCTTTAAAGCAAGTCAAATGGTGGGTGATGGAATACTTTCCTTCAAGAATCAATTCCCTGTTCTTTGTTGTCTTTTAAATGTCTTCCGCCACGTTTTAAATAGTGCACAATTCGGTCTCCGTAAAATTAAAGTACTGGACCCGAGTGATCCAAGATTGTGATCGCAAAAATATGTAGAGAGCGTATGTAGTTATCTTTTAATTAAAATCAAGCAATACTTTTGTAATTGTTTAAATGAGGAATATTTATCGTACATCATATAAAATTTATATTCTGTACACAGAAGGCGACCTTTCACGCAAATTCTAAACGTTGCAACTCTAATTGGATCTGTTATCTGCGTGTTTAGTGTCTCCAGAATATTTATCCCGTAAGTTATACGCCATAAACGATGGCGCAAGCGCAAAAATGATTCGTGGGTCTTAGGCAGAGAAAATCTTGTATTCGCCACCCTTTTCAGCGTAAATAACGGTGCATAATTAATCAAAAAGTTGAATCGAAAGGGAAACTCAGTCGGGTTTCCATAGTTGCAATGGAGGCTTCGCGAAACACACACACACACACACAAGTAAGAGGATTTGCTGGTGGTTGTCGGTAGGTAAAGGAAGACAAACGTGATAATAATGGCTACCCCTGTTAGCTGGAGTTAGTAGAATCCTCGGTCGTGGAGGGTGAAATGTACAATGTACTGAAATTAGGAAGGAAATTTAACGTATTATGGTGTATCACGTAATTAGAGATCGAAGATTAATGTTTACCACGTGCAGTGTTCGTATTAAAATAATACTCGTACACAAATAATAGGAATTCTTCAAATGTATTACTTTTTCACGTTTTTAGCTGCTTAGACTTTAAAGTTTGAATTTTTGACATATTTAGTAATTCACTTATAGGTATGTAGTTTGAATAGCTATTTTGATTAGAAAGACTTGCTTTGTGAATACAAACACAACTTCCTAGTTTCAAAGGTTTACCTCTCGAATGCTGATTATTGAAACAAGATTATTTCAAAAGCTCAGAGAAACCTAATTTGCCTCGCTGCAAACAGAGTTCTATCCGCAGACTGATGAACGTTATTCTCCAAGAATTTTAAAGCCAGAACACGATATTACCGAGTGTTACTCTCTTCCTCATCCTCGTTCTCATGTTCGCGGTCTTTGTGGTAGACGGCAGTGGCGGCAGGACTATAATTAACGACTCACACCCTTAGCAAAATAGTTCTCCCTATGTTTTTTCACTCTTTCCTTTACACTGTAACTGTGGTTTTTGTTGCACCATTTTCATCAATACCTTCAGCCATGGGCAAAATTTCGCTTTTCAAATAGAAACTTTGCAAGCAGAGACCTCAATACATCATTTCAAAAAATTCACTGAGCTCAGGAAGTAGGATTTGTTAATAAATAGGCGACTATAAAAATTGGTAGTTTCTTATTGTACTATTATTGATTAGAATCAATAGTGTCAAGCATTGATTTTCTTGTTACTCAATAGCCTACCGAGAGACTTTTGAACTGACAAAATAAACCAGAGGGAATAGAAGAAGCAAGAACTGAGGGTTGGAGGCGTCTTGAAAGTGCTTCGTAACAGTAACAACGAAGATAGATGAAATACTTTGATCTCAAGGCGAATCGAATTTCACGTTGAGCCTGAGGAGGTCGCTGAGGATCAGACGAAACGAGCCGGATCCCATCTTCAAGGCCATGAAGCTGGGCAACGGAGAGATTCGTTACGAATCCGGCAGAAAATCTTTTTCTTCCTACTTCTGTGCCTTAAGAATCTTGAGGGTAGATCTCAACCACGACCTCTCAGTGCAAAATCCACGCAATCTGATTAAATACTGTAATTCACAGTCAAAGCAATATTCAATAGCTCCTAATTTGCGTCTAACAAGCTACGAGAATTAGCTCTATGCCTTGATCTGAACAGATCCAACTACGTTTGAACATCTGCTGCCATTTAGTCAAATATAATATTTTATCACAAAGGCTCTAACTGTAGCTATAGAAAAGCTTATTAGACACTTGTTAAAAGAAACTTTCTTTTTCATTCATGGACCTAGTATAGACGACTTTTGTATCTCAAAAAAAAGTAAAAGGCACTTAGGTGATTGAAAATGGAAGTTTCACATTCGTTGTTGAATATCAAGTTACATGCAGTGCCGACGACCTCGGAACAAATCCTGCTTCCCATTTTCCCTCACGGAAAATGGGGATATCGACTGTTCCACGCACGTCGAAGTCACACGGCATATCGGGAGAGAGATTTTCAATTACAGGCACTTTCTGCTCTGATATTCCATTCTCGGCACTATTGTTCTCGTGCACTGTCCCGGCAGGATTTTGATCCTTCGATACCTCTAGTATGAAAGACCTCTTGCTCGGAAATCGGTCTATACTCACAACCATCCTCGAATGCAAATATTGCAAGAGGATATGTTTGGTATTAACGTGAATAAATACGAAAATCTCCCTTTGCTGCTTTTCGAGTTCCCGTTCAATTTAACGACTCTTTAAGTTCACATGATATGTGTACTTCAGGCAGACGAGTAAAGCGAAAACATAAGAATATTGAAAACATCATTCCTCTTAAAGTACTCCTCTCGCTTGACTTATTGGTGGAGATGTTGAGAGTCAATGAAAATTTCGAAAATTTCCTCTCCGGATTTGTCAAGTTTCTTAAATCCGTTCTAATATGTATTTTGCTACCTACTGGTTACCCTGACCAAGCTACCTGTACCAATTTGGAATTTTACCCAAAAGGTAATTCAGACTATCATCATTATATCCTCAACTTTCGAGAGCAACGTACTCTCGCTGTCTAGCATATGTCAAAGATTGTAAGCTCTTTGATATAGAGGACGTAGAACTTAAAGGATGCTTAGCAACAAGATGGAACGTTACTCTCGCAAGCCATTCGAATCTTGGCTTCTAGGAATGAGTAGTCGCAGTGGCGTCTGGAGAACGATCGAAAATTTGTCGGTACATTGATTTCGAAGGATGTTCTTTCCAGGCATGATACTTAATTCTTAGAACGTGATTCAGACTATTTCTCTAAAGCCATTCGTAAATAATGGTTTAAGAGAAGAGAATCTGTACTTATGGTCGTGGACACTAACCAAATGCATCTGTGCGATTGAATGCATATCCTTTTACGTCAGACCGCAAATTCAAAGTCCTCTTGATATACCGCAGGCGCCTGCGGTCAGGTTACGAGAGATCCTTGTAGTCTTGGCGTTAAATTTTATGGCTTGAGAGCAGAGTCAATACACTCCAGTCGAGCATTACGATTCAATGCCACTCTTAGTCATCAAAGAAAGAAGTTAGAAATCGATGATGCAAAACGTTCTCAGGTCGTTGTTCGTATTTTACAAGGACGAGAGAAATCTAGACAAGAAACTTATTCTCAAAATTTTTAGATATATCGCAATATGATTGGATGTCTGATTAAAGATCTGATTCTGGCTCTAGTCATAAATTTTGGTTGTCCTTCGGTCGTTGACGCGATAGAAGGAATGTTATATCGCTGCATGCCGACAGACTTAATAAAATGCAAAGACGACGAGCACACACGTTGCCTCCAAGGCGGACTGACATATCGATGCAATACCAGACTCGGCCCTCTCGACGTGCTAGGTATCCAGGGTGAGACGGAGAAGGATCGCCTTCTGGACGAGAGGCCAAACTCTATACTCAGCAACCGGTAGCAGACGTGGTTATTTCGAATTCTTTTCAAGTGAGAAAAAGCAGGAAAAAAGACAGCTAACATTCTTCGACATTTATCTAATGCAAAAAAAGTCGTTGCAATTATTTTCCCTGCTTCGAAAGTCTAGCTTTGAATTTAGAGAAAGTGAAAAGAGCCAACACAATTTACGAAAAGCGACAATCGAAAAGTTATAATCGATTTCCTGGTTGAAAGCACACTTGTTTGAATTTTGGAGATAAAGGGACAATGCAGCATATCAGGGAAAGTGGTCAAGCTTTTCAGTGTCCAATGCAGCACATGTCGTTAGGCGAGCATAGAGGGACGGGAGACCCAAAAGTGGAGGGGCTAAAGCGTTAAGCCGTCTTGTTTAATATGGCTTTATTACATAGCAGGCAACGAACCGCCGGGGGCCATTATGTGGTGATAAAATGCGCGACGTGAGAGCGTACATTGTATTATATCTGCCAGTAGTTGGTCGTATGTGTGCTCGTTTCGATATACGTATAAACGTCATTCTGTGACAACACGTGTGTACACGTTAATGCAAGCTTTAAATACAGGTGCCTCTACCTATCGCGTCGAGGGATAAAATCCACTATCGAGGAAGCGCCTGTTTTTCACGTTTCTAGCTTCGCTCTTCATGCAGACACCTGATGAAATGAAATCGTTTTTAATGCAATTTCTATTGTGAGAGTTTTCATTATTTTAATATCAGAAAGAACTACAATTTCGATTACGTTACATAAAAGTGATAAATTAATTTTTCAGTATTTTATTATGTATTATTGTATTAGAGAGCTTTCTTGCGTGGGTGATATCACGTTACAAGGGATAAACGCTAGAAATAGGGACGGGGCATCTCTTCTAGCTTCTTATGAAACGCATCTTGAGACTATTCTTTAGCTACTTTACTTCAGGCAAACTGTTGTAAAGATAAAAGTTTCTCAAGAAAGACTCTTTATTCTGCTTAACACGTGTTGTTTCTAAATTTGAACGCCGCAACCCCTTGTACAGTACTTGTCCTTTTTGCGTTTCTTCTGCGCTTCGGGATCTCACATCTCGAGTGCTAAATAAATTTTCCTCCATCTCTGTCACCCTCCGCCCTTTTTGGTGTTCGTCACTGTCACGGGTTACTTCTCTCCTGCATCTAGTGTCGCGGTTCTGTAATACCTACCTCACCAGAGGACACACGTTACCCTATATCGCCATTTCTCTTTCATGGTTCAGGAATGGCGAAAGCAAAGATGGAAGAAGAGAAGCTGAAGTGGAAGAAGGAACGTGTACCGTATTTTCCGGGAAGTCGCGTGCCAAGAATGTTGGTCGGGGTGGATTTGGTTATGCGTTACCACGTCCAGGTCGGATTTGTCGCCGTCACTGCGAGGAATATCTTCTGAAGAAAAAGCAGGAACGGGTTACTGGTTTTGTTTAGTCTTTTGGACTTTCTCGCGCGTAACAATTTCCGTAGGAACAAAGTGCTGCATAAATTTTCTCCTTCGACGCGTGCAAAGCGGAAAAGATCTTCTAGCCTCACCTGTGCGTCGGATCTTAATAGGCCAGGTTGGCGAAGACGAATCTTCCTGAAAATTTATTGTCGCTCGTTCTTCTACTCGGGCAGTCGATTTTCTTCGACGCCTGTTTACTCACCGAGAATCGAGAAATGTTTCTTCGCTTGGAAAATTGCTAGTGCAAAGTTGATGGGAAGCACTTTATACTCTCTGTCGTGACAAAATAATACATCATATTGCATGTAGCTTCTATAGAGAGTAGAACTTAGTAAAACCGAATTAATATTCTGCGACAAAGGAGAGAAATTTAAACATTCCTTTTGGAATATGAAGTTGGTTCGCAATGATGATTTTTTTAGCCATTTTATTTTCTTTTAACTAGACGTTATTTTCACAGTGTATAATAAAAAATAATAACGAGAAAGAGGGGACATTTAGCTATAAGGAATTATAATACAAGATAGCAATGGGTTTATCCTATGACGCAGAGTTGGGGGTGCATAAAAGATTCTAATTCCTGGAAAACGAGAAAATGAGGGATTGGAAAGTAAGGGTGCACTGTTAGCTAGAACCTGATCGCGTTTGTTGTTGTAAGGTCGCCAAGCAATATTGCAATATGCGACCTTCATCAGTGGTGAATCATCCCTTCGCGTTGGTGGTTCGCAGTCATTCGCCTAGTCTCGGCGAGCCATGCTTTGCCATCACACTACTGTGAACTCCCTCAGCTTGTTAAGCTCAGTAACATCGTGCCACAGGTGGTGACCCTGCATTGTCTCTCTCCTTCGTGGCCTCATCAACGTCGTCGACCCACCTTCTATATATTGCGGGAATGGGTTATTTACGGCTTAATAATGCGCCAACTCGCAGCCCCCTGGAACCTGGAACGTGACCCATAGCTCGTGGATTTCCAGAATGTCGACATGTGAAGATATCACTCGTCACTTTCCACGATTTCGTCGAGGTTCAAATACTTTATTAAACCTTCCAGTTTCCATTATTTATCATTTCTTTCTTTTTCACATGCGGGAGTGTGTCTAATGTGAAAACACACGCAACAGAGATTTATCATAAAAGTCTCCAATGTTCAGAGTCTGTGAAATTTTTCATGCATTCTGCCTTTTTTCATGCGTTTATCAATATTTGCTTTTATATTCTTGTGAATTTTGATAATATACATCATTAAAATCAGGAGCAAGGTCGAGTAAATTATTTCTGTTAGTGTTAAGTGAATATTTTTAGTAACCCCATCTGAATCTTTGCTATTCAGCTGTCTCTAACTCTCTAACTCTGATTTTTTTTTTCTGTTTCAGGAGAGAAGCCATACAAATGCAGCTGGGAAGGTTGTGAGTGGCGATTTGCACGCTCGGACGAACTGACACGCCATTATCGCAAGCACACTGGCGCAAAACCCTTCAAATGTAGGCATTGCGATCGTTGCTTTTCACGTAGCGATCACTTAGCGCTACACATGAAGAGACACGTCTAATTGCGTGCTTTTTAATCTCCTCGAGTCCGCGAGAAAGGAGTCCCGGAATGACATCAACTTCGGGGAAGAGGATTGTGCGTGGACGTAGTTATTGTTGAAGGGTTCAAAACGGATCTCATTAAGTGACTCGTCCCGCAATACATGGTCAAGCTACGTGATTCGAACTCCACTCGAATCATTCCCGATCGATGGATCACCGGATCCTCCGTATGCACACTGCTTCCGTTTTGCGATTAAGCTACACTTGATCGCCTAACCATTTCACGGAGAATACTGCCTCTCGCCAGGACCCGGAGCCATAAACCTCCAAATGTGATAGTGTGTGTAATGAGCAATGCACGCTGTACTGTCCAACGTTATCGATCTTCCTCGTCATCGTCATAGCTATTCTCCTCTTACCGATACCACCCGCCATAATTCTCAAGACGTATGAAGCGCATTTATTCGTTCATCAAGTTTCATATAATTCTTTCAAACTAAAATCTGACAATCGTTACTTACATCACACGATTACTTCATTTCTCTTTTGAGTATTACAGATTACAATTAAAAACATCGGTTAATGATTCTCAAGATTCTGATTTGAAAGAATCTATCATGTTGAAGAATTTCATGTTGAGTTGTGTTAAGTTCTGTGACTTTGCCATAAATCGATCGCTTTTACTGTAGGTAAGTGCCATAAGGTGACGTTAGGTGTCCTTGAAAGGTCGCAAAATTTTTAAGAGGATGTTGCATCGATCAGATTTGTGTCTTTACTCAGTTTCGTAAATATGGAAGACCTTTAGCTTGTCTTTTCAGACGTCTAGAATAAAAATAATTCTATTTGACGGAAAAATAAAATCAAGAGAATCTATCATGTTTTGAGTTAGACGTCTTCTGCATTTAAAGTTTCATTCTTATATTTGCTTAGAGAAAATGATTTCTCAAGGATTTTTTCAGGAGACTTAACGCGCCCTTAAGTTCACGTACAGTTGAGCGATTAAACTTTCGTGAAATCAACGCTTGCACGGTTCTCTAGACGAGGCCGTTAATCACTGCCAATTATAAAGTTAAAATCTCAAAACAGTTTGAAGCTGATCAAATTCAATGGATTATGCAATATCCATTTTGATTTTTTAAATAAGCCGATGCGCGAAGGCGGAAATTTTTTTATTCGAATTTATAAATTAGTAGCAAAAATTCGAGATTTATTAATTGATGCTGCATGCAATATTCTTTCTAAAGTGAAAAGATATATTGTCGTTCTATATTTGCCTTGTTATAAATTTTAGTAGTTTGACTACGTGTTTTATATGTGTACAAAAATGTATGGGAATGATGATGTTAATTGAAATTAGCGAAATCATTTCAAAAGCAATTCGCTGCATTAGCATTAGCAATAAATTAATTACTTATAAAAAAATGAACAAAATCATGCTTTAGACAAATTAATTGGGGTTCGGAATCGCGTTCTTGTCTCGGTTCTCAACTCAATGTTGAAAATATTGCGGCCGGCATTGAGATTAAAAAAAAAGTTATCTAAAGTTCTATCAACTGTCCTCTGCAGGTAGATCGAGTTTCTCTCCGTCGCTAATCGTATGTACCTCTGTAAAAAGGACTGAAAAGAAGTATTACACGAAAGTTATTTTTATCTAGAATACACCAATACAACAATCACAGCCTCGGGTGCCAAATAATTTTTGAAAAACATTTTGTTTATTTCTGGGTGTAAAACTCGGACGAACTTGTCTTGATAACACGAGAAAGTTATGGCAGCCTTCGCGCTTATCGGCTAACAAATGTTTAATTTGATCCATCTTGCAACAATGGGAATTGGGAAGGCAGGCCAACGGAAAGGATGATTTTAACTAGTTTCCACCATTGCAAAGTTTAACGCGAGCGCTTGTCATCTGCGTTGTAATCATGTTGCGTTTGTATAGCGGGGACATTTTCACGACCTTATTACGTCTCTCGCTCTAACGAACTTTCCAATTTAATTCGAGAAATTTGTCAAACAAAGTTTACTCCCGTCAACTTTGGAAGCTGCTCTTATGTTCCTTTGTAAACACCTTCTTGTATCGCTTTTGATGCAATGAATTATCTTTGGTTATTGAAAGTTATGATTCAAATATCTCTTACTATATAAACTGTTTTACGTAAATCTTTAATTTTCACTTAGTAATGTCTTTTTTATATTTCGTTGATAATTGTCATTGAGATCTCTCTCCTGCGATATTATTAGTTATAATCATTATTCTTGATGTTACGTCTCAAATTCTATTTCCAACTAAAAATGTTGCTTCTAAAGCATGAAATAGTGTTTAAAAAAATGTTTAATGTAGCGCGGCCAAGCAATCGTTTGATTTTTGAGTTACATAATTAATTTACGTCGCATTCTCTGTTTACAGATATTTATGACAATGTTTTGTTCAAAAATGAGTTATGTATTTAATATAGTTACTTATTAAAATAATCAAAAACTTTTATATTTTTCTATTGATTTATACATAGTACAAGAATTTATTTTAAAGCTGTAATATTCTGCCAATAATTTTTATTGACGAAAAAAATTAGTAGGACATTTTTTAATGAGATTTGGGTTCAAATGATCCTCGTCATAAGTTTGATGATCTAGATTGACCAAAAATTAGAAGTACTTTTAGAGCGTATCTACATAATGATAATAATTTCACTAATTTAGTTTAATCTAGTTTTCTTTTGTTTAAAACATAATTTAGTATAATTTATTTTATTAAACTTAATTCAAATGATTTATCTTTAGCTTTTTAGTTTTAATTGTACCATCGTCTTTAAAAAATTATTTTTTTACACATTAAATCTTGCAGTACAAATTTAGAATACATCATATTTATGGCGTATAATTTAAAAACACATCTCCTTATTTTATTGTAAAACGAATATACCTAAACACCAGAGTTAAATGTTTAGCATTTAAGTTAAGGTTCCAAGTATGACCGTCAAGAAGGAAGCTACTTACGTTTCTCTCTTCCTATTTCTTTTCGTCTTTTTGATTTTTGAAGCTAACTGGAAGTTGTGAAAATTCTTTTCTTAAAATTTCTTCAGTTTGTGAAGTGCTTGCAAATAGCAAAATTACAGAAAATTATTTTTCTTTCAAGAAATTAATTGAAAATTATTTCTTATCCTTCCACTTTTCTAACTGCTAATTCAAAGTTGTAGGAACGGCATAAAAGGCCAGCTTCTGAAAAATGGTATGAACAAAATTAGTGGAGTAAAGATGAAGGGAAAAATAGACGAGAGCGAGAGATAAAATTGGGAAAGAGATGACTCGATAGCGAGAAAGACACAAAACGAAATGGGGCCAGTTAGCGTAATCGCGAGTCTTTCCATTTCATTGAATCACCAGTAACTCTCAATTCCTGATCGATCGATCGATCGATCGAATCATTGGTTGGAAGAGGACACGGCCGAAAAAAAGCGACGACGAGAAGAAGAGAAAGAAAGATAAAATATAGAATACGTGTGCGCTTGTATGCCGTGGAAGAAAAATAGAGAGAATGAAATAAATAGAGTTTAGTATTGCGTTTTGTAGCGCACCCATCAAAACTAATCTGTAAAGAAGACTAACCTTACCTGAAGCGAGAAACAAAACGAAAGATAACTAAATTTTTAATGTTCAGTGGCCAAATAAAATAATTGATTCGCACGTAAACATAATCCATACGTACCTATTTAAAAAAAAAAAAGAACGTGCCAGCGAAACGCGTCTGAATTCACAATTTTTATGGGAGCCTCTATAGGATCCTGTTTATACGATTGCGTGGGTGAAATATTTAAAAAAAAATAGCGAACGAGCGAGTGAGTTTAAGAGTGCGAGAAAGGGAACATTTTACGTTTTTATATCGTGCAATCTTTCTTTTTATCGGTGTTTCATTCTTTGTTACCATGTTCACGATTTATTACTGATAGTATTTACATTTTTAGGAAACGAATTAAGCCAAGACGTCTTTTGATAGCCATATTGAGATCATTGATGTCGCGTCGCTTCTCGAAATGTCCGTGAAATTTGCTTTTTACGAATCGAACCACCCGCTTATTAAGCAAGATCGACAGAAATTTTTCCCCTGGCGAGATTGCATTTTGGTTCGTTAATTGAAGTAAGAGACAAAAAACCGTTCACAAACATTTCGAGAATCTCGCAATTTGTAGATATATTATATGTGTACGCGAGAGAGGAACGCATTGTTTTAAACGATAACCAATTGTAATTATATGTAGCGTAGCTAGAATTTAATTAGCCAGATAGATAGACCGATAGATAGACAGAAGTTAGATAGACGGATAAATCTAGATCGACGGAAATGATGAAAAAATAGTTATGATAACTACGATAAGTACCTAAGGACTTTAAGGAAGCTTTTGGGGTTGCGATTTTGTACCAGATTCGATCTAGGTTCGTCTTGCAAAAACTAATCCTATAGTTTTTCAGGTCTCATTTGTTCTTTTAGGACCAAATTTAGTTTCAATGATAGTTTTGAAACTAAATTAAACTATTCACCATTTTTTACATTTATAAACATTCCGGATGTATTGGAGATATTATTTTTCCAACAAAAAATAAGCAACGTAAAATTTGGAAAACTATTAAAGGAGAAAGAAGGCGCTTTTTCGTGTTTCTGGTATACAATGATAAGCGAAATAAAGCGAACAAGTAATGCAAAAATAGCAATACTTGAAGCCAAATATGAAATTTAATGTAATGCTTCGTCCGCACCCCGAAGTGAAGTCGAAACCCATGGTAATTGCATCCGGCGTCGTCTCAGATATTTTCAGTCATGTTGTATAGTAATTGTAAAGCTAACGAATGTAATGATATAATATACGCGCAAAATACGTGAGCAGACGTGCACACTAATATACGAACATTTACCGAAACACATTCATACTAGAAGGTAGCTTTGTGTAAAAATAAATACGAAGTGCATGAATGTAAGTACGTATGCATTGTACAGAATTGAGCGTAATTTTCAGCCCCAAATGATGAATGAATGAGGCTTAGGGGAGAATTAAATGTCGGTGTGATTTATCACTCCGCTATAATTAGATATATATAAATAAAAAATATATATATTATATATAATATGTATCATTAAATTCGAAGCAAAGTATGAAATTACAATATAGAAAACGAGATTATGCAACCAATTATCCACGTTACGAAAAGTATTAATTATCGAATCGTAATACAAGGCGTCGTGATCGTTAAAAACCGCGCTAATCGTGTTCGATATTTTCGTTTTCTCTTTATGTACTGTCAAGAGATGTTATTTTATATTATATTATTTTTATTGTTTTTCAATGTCTTGAAGTCGAAAAGTTTTCAAATAAATTTTATTTTCCACCAGAACTTATCATTTCTTCCTTTCCCGAAACGTTACTTCGAAATCGAAATGGATACGAGCACCTTGTATTGCTGAAACTTGAAGCCACTACAAATTAACTGATAAAACTAATATTATTTTCAGAAGTTTTCGATAAAAATGAAGATATAATTTTGAAAAATGATTAAGTTTAATAGTACTAAAATCACACGACGCATAGTGGGCCAAAAAATGTGGCTCAAGACAAATTGGTACATAACGAATATCTTCTTTGTTAAATTAAAGACGTCTTAATTCCAAAGAGATTTGTGAAAGTAAATTCTACAGGACTAGAAATACTTTGTTAAAAATTCAAAACAGAAAATGGAAACACTAGTATTTTTATGAACAAGAAATGAAAAATTTAGACTGATTTATCTAGGGATACATTTTTGGCCTCACTCTGCCTTTCTGTGAGGTAAAATTAAAAAATGAAAGTGAATGAGAGTGAATGAGAGAGAAAAATGGATAAAGTGGCATAAAAGAGTTATAGAGTGTGTAAAAGTGAAGTAGGTAAAAAATAATGAGAGAGCAAAAGAAACAGTGTCTAAGAAAAGAAAGAAAAAAGGAGGCACTTAAAAAAAACCATGAGATTCATATATTTTTAAAAAGTGACCTTTGGCATTTAAAGACTTGTAAAAATCGTGCAACGAGTTAAGTAAAACGTGGATTAAGGGCGCAATTTATTAAGAGGCGTCCGTCCTTCCTGTGTCTCTGCTTCACATACCATTTCTGGTACTCCTAAAATACATCCGATCAAATGCATTTGTTTATAGATTCACCTATTTATAAAGAAGTCGCCCTTTGAAAGATCATTCCGCCAAACCTTGCACAGAAAGTTATCTTTTCTTGGGATGTTCAACATTAAAGGCAAAAAATATGTTCTATGGAACCACCTAATTACCATCAATATACGTGGAGAGAACTGGGTATTATTTAATATACCAAATAATTTAATTACAAATAGAGAATCTACACTTTTCATTTTCTTATCACAGATTTAAAATTCTTTAAATGTATTTTAAGAGTAGTAATTGAAACATTTTGTACCCAGTTCTGATGCGAAAAGGACTTTTGTATCTGGCTGTAAAGAAATTAAAGTATAATGTAAGAATAATAGGAAATGTAGTTAAAAATAGTAAAGTATACGTTAGATTGAAAAATTACAGGGTACATGGAAGTTTGAAAGAGGTTCTCTTTTTAGTTTTTACATTGATGTAATTACATTTGTGGTTTATTAATAGTTAATAACATTTATTATTTACAGTTCTAGATTAATAATTTTCTTGATATTTTTATTTATTTTATTTCAATGAGAAAGAATTATCTTCAGTTGGTTTCAGGGAAAGAGAAAATCTTAAAAATACGAAATACTAGACTTAAGAAGAATGAATTATTTTTACATATACCTGCTAGAGCAAAAGCTTAAATTCACCAAATAGAACTAATTTTTTTGTCTCTTTAAAACTAGAGAAAAGATCTGAATTCTGTTTATTTATAATCCTGATTTATTTGTAAAGTAAAATTGTATTTTCGAATCTATCTTTTCTCTAGAATAAGGATGAACATCCCTTTATTTTTAAATGCAATTGTGTTGAAAATTGATAAAATGCACTCTGTTAAAAATTGCAGACACTAACGATGGACTGATAAATATCGAACTTTCAACTTCAAGGCCTAGAAGAGAGGAGTAGGCTACATTGAAAAAAGTAATGATTTCTCTTAAAAAAAAAAAAATTGTCCTATTCTTTTTAGTGTTTCTGAAAATTCGTACCAACATTTTTAATCTTAGGCAATTTTAAGAGTAATCATTGCTGATAATTTTGTAGTGAATGTGGTCAGCTTTCTGATTGAATGCCTCTGAAACTAAAAGTCAGTCTCATATTCACTATTTATGTCACCGACACGATTCACAGTAGGATAGTGTTTCTAGGGATTTTATACTCGCTTGCAAAAATGATCTATATGTTCTAGCTAATATGGTATAGCAACAGCGGGGATTTAAATAAACGTTTCTTCTTGTATGCAAAGGTTTGCCTGAGGGAGAAAATGCAGCTTAGGTAAAGTGTAAGGATATAATCTTAAGAGACTTTAAAGGTGTTTCTTCACCTTTAATTAAAATTTAACTTTAAAACTTAAATCCCAGATTTGTTGCGTGGATATCTCCCGCCTAGGTAGAAGTTAAATTTCAATTTCAGAGAAGAAATGGACTCCCATTCTTTAACGGTCACTGAATATGCATGGGACAAATTCTGTGTTCTTTTTTTCTTGAAAAAGGTTAGATAGACTGATAGGAAAATTAAATGAATTATCCTATATATCTTTCTTATTAGTGAAGTCGCATTGAGAACTTGAGATTTCATTAAAAATGCTTTCGCTTCTATAATGAACTATGATGATAGAACCGTTGAAGAATTGTGGATAGGAAAAATGAAAAAGAGCGAGAAGCGGGAAGAAAGGCGAGTGATCGATCGACACTTTCGAAAATTCTGTATCTCGCTTTATGTAAATTAAACATTAACTGTTTGTATAATTGTGAATAATAGATATGTACGTGTATTAAGGGAGTATGTTGTATTTTGTACTGTGGACCTTAAATTATCAGAAGTTAATAAAGAGAGATGTAAAGAAGACTAGTCTTAGGGTCTTCGCTGCACTTTCGTATTGTCGTTAATACGATATAGTGATTAATTAATATGTGATACTGAAGAAAGGGCTTATGTGATTGTTGCACTTTCCTCGAACCGCCTCCTTTCTCTCTTACCGTCTTTCCTAGCTTTCTTCCTGATATATGTACTATGGTTTTCTGTTGCAATGATATTTCTTCCTTAAAAATGTAGACTGAATTTTTGCCATTCTATTATATGAATTTCAGTTTGGATCCTTTTTCAATCTTATATTGATATTCTTACAAAACTCGCCCTCAAGTGATTTCATGCGATAAGTGGATTATCAACAGCATTAAAATAAATTGTAATTTTGATGGAGTACGTTTTCCTATAGTGAAGGCAACAGAAATACTGTTCTCTCAAATTGCATGTCGGGCCTAATTTTATACACGCAGGCCTACTGGTTCTAAGAAAGGATCTAAGGAACAATCAGGATTTCAATGGAAGGGCAAATTAAAAATATATACTAAAGCTGGTCTCGCATATACTCGAGATGAAAGAATTTTTCAAAACCTTGAGTCTTGAAATACATATTCTTGTTCCTTAATCTTAGCTTTCAAGCAAAAAGGAGTATACCTTGAAAAACAGATAAAAATCTCAATATCAGCAAAGATTGACTAAGAGAGTATTATAAATACTTTATTACTTTCATTTAAATTTACCACTAAGAAGGTAAATAAATCAAATGGATAAATACTTGGATTTGACTCGGCTAAGTATTTATATTCTATAAATGTTCTATAAATGTTTAAATAATTTTTAAAGTTTCTTTTGAATTACATTAAACAAAGTTCATAATGTAAAACATGATATGAGGTGCATGAATACTGAGTGGTTATGCTTAACGTGCGGAAGAGTGAGCTTGGCAAAGATTTTAATATTCGATACGAAAGTGAGGGACTGACAATTAATTAACCGAGAAATGTATTAAGGAAAAAAAAATCAAACTTATAAATGTCTAAATCAAGTGAGAGTGCTAAACTAATGATTCATATATTACATGTATATTGCGATTTTTATATAAATTGTCGATTACTTGTATTATTGTCATTGTAATTATTGATATTATTATTAATGTGATTATCTCGTTATCGATTTTACATTAAATTTAAGTTGTTTATTTGTACAGCAGAAAAGAAGAAAATGTGCAGATGACATGTATGTAATCTTAGCAATTAGCTTAGCTCGATTTGTAAAATTATAATCGAAAGATTAATTGATTTGTTAGAAACGAACGAGATGTGTGCGCACAGCAAATATATTATCTACTCCTTTTTTTCTACGGTTGGGAATTATTTTCACAGAGGGAGAAAAAAAATATGACGCGAGAATAAGGATAGAAATTAAATAAGGGAGAAAACAGAGATGCTGAAATTACTAAAGCATAAAATTTAAAGAAAAAATGTAAATTAAGTTTTAGATTAGATCTTTAAAAAGGGACTGTAAGATTGAAAGTTAAAAAGGATATTAAATATAAAGGAGATTGCAATAGAGTGAAAGGAAAAAGTAACATTTTGTAGATTAAATTTATAGAAAGGAAAAATTACAAGGATTTGAATTAAGTAGCAAATTAAAAAAGATTAGGAAAGATTTGTAAATTAATGAAATTCTTTATAATTAAGAATTTAGAATCCTCTGTTGTAATAGATTCTCAGCCGAGAGAAAGTCAGAAGAAATGCTTGAGAATTGCGAAAGATGGTTTTATTCCGTAAATTTCCCGATACATGTGATTATAGTAGGTACTAATTGCCTGAGGAATAGCGATCGGGTCAGTCGTGGATTGTAAATATTAATTACATAAATATGGAATGGCAAAGCGAGGTTTCAATTCTGCAAGTGGCTTTTTTATCTCGAGGATGTATGAGAAATTAAAAAAGACTTCATTAATTAAATTGCACAGGGCTTTTGAATAATTCTAGGCAATTTTTACACTAAATTCTCAAAGTTTCGAGTGCTTCGAAAAATTTTTCGACTCCCAAGGTATACTGACCCGTCCCTAGACAGACAGGCATTATTTTTATTATGAAGTGGATGATCATTCGGTGGTAATCTTAATCTATTGTTATTCATGAACTGATACGCTTCATTCGATACGATAAATCGGTAGTAGAAAAAAGAATTTCAAGACTCTTTCAAAGACTCTTTGCTTACTAAAAACAAGAAACGTAAAAATTTTTGCAAATTTGTACAGTATGGAGGTCTGTCGATCGAACGAAGCTTTTTCTTCCTCTTGTGAGCGGTTGTGTGTGTGTGTGTGTGTGTGTATGTGTGTATGCAGGCATGCATTGATGGAAAAGTGATTAGGTGTAAAATATGACTTCTTCGATTCCAAGAATGTCGCCACTCATCGATTGTATTTTCCTTAATTTTTTAATTAAATGAGTGGTGCGCAAACCTCCCCACTCTCATCGTCTGAAACGGATTGAGTCCACATTTTTTTAAAATTAGTAAGACAATTCCTTTAGATTGTAGAACAAAGAAGAAAAAGAAGAAAAGAAGTAAGGAAAAAAATGAATAGAAAAAGTCAAAGAAAATGGTATAGCAGAGCAACTTTATAGCAAATTTTCTTCCTTCTTTTCTCGTGCGTTGAAAGCTTTTGTAATGTGTTTATATAATTTACGCACGTACGAAACGAAGCATTCATTATTGAAACGTATGCTCTTTTGCAGGATTCCTTTATATAAAAGCAGAAGTTGAAAATGTTTTAAAAATTGTCGACTTTTACACATTTTTAAAAATAAAACGAATATGTATATTTCTCAGTGTACATTATCGTCATAATATGCACAAATTATGTAATTATATGTATATACATATATGATTCTCATTAAGACGACCTTTATTATTTATTACCTTTAGCGTCTCTATATCTTTGGCTAGATTGCAATGAATAGAGCTGAGTGGCGTAGGCGCAAAAAAAATGATGTAATTGCGAATTAGGCGAGGACAGGGGAGGTTTGCGACCGATGTAAACTTCATCTTTCATGAATAGCTTGTATTTCTGCTCAGTGCAAAATAAACGTACGTTCCTGTTGAAAAAAAAAAAATAAATAAAAGGCATGTACTTTTTCTTCACCTTTTTCGTCCCCGTTTCCTTATTCCTCATTATACATGCATTTTATTTACATAAGTTGATTTACATTTTTCAGTGACTATCACACTGTAATAATTAAGATAAGACGTTAAAATGACATAAATTTCGGAAGCAGAATTTGTTATTGCGATCTCTATGTAATGCATAGGAATCGGCTTTCAATTTCAAAGCTTGATTAATCGATATGTCCATCTCCTTTCGGTAGGATTGCTATAACTTTTCAACGATGATTCGAATAATCTTCTGAATACATCTGAAACGAAGAGCTGTGCGGTGATGCGAATAGAGAATACATTTAAACGTTGCAAATGCACACACCGTAGGCTGGATTTTATTGCGAGATCACCCCTAAAACCATAACCTCCTGGAATAGGTAGCCGTGGGAGGATATTCTCGGCGTTTTGTCATCGTAAACCGTTTTATGCGAAATTATAATGTGTCTTTTCCCTATGGGCCGCCTCCGAACGCCTTCAGATATTGAACCATTCCAAGCGAAATATAAAGGGACACTCCGCGCTTTTCATTCGATCGACCTATAAACGACGCTTTACTGTCTGTCCCTTTGCTACACTCATCCATTTATTTTGTTCCTCTCATTATTCGTGCAAATGCTCGCATTACTTGACATTCTACTCTTTTTTGTAAATGCAACAATGCAGAATAAACAAATGTAAAATGTATTATGCTTGGACAAAACATGTTTTATGATCAGAAAATTCAAATTATTACTTCAAATTTTCGTTTTTTATTACGACTTATCTCTGTGTTGATATATAATATTAACGGCGGTTCGTTCAATAAATCTACGTAAAATACTGAGATTAATGGTCCAGATAGGAAAACATATTAACTACTGTCGAGAATGCAAAAAATAAGCCAGTTAAATAAAAGTTTCTTTTTGCTATTAGGAGAAGGGAAGAACATAATTTCGCCAAGCGAAAAGCAATATGTGTGCTATGTTTAATAAAGAAAGTTTCAAAGATGAAGGAAATATTCCGATATTAACTCCCTTTTATTCTATATTTGTCTACCCTTTCATGTTTAAAAACATATATTCTATATTTTTCCAGCGTTTTACTGTTTTTTAAATCGTATTCAAAAACATATGTATTTGCAATGAATATCAGATGAATATCACATATTGCGTGTTTTTCTCAAATAGAAAATCCTGAAATCAATAATAAGAATTAAAAGCATCACGTTCTGAACAAAATTCGTTCCATTTGGCGTTGCATCGTTTAATATAACGATTATATGTCGACGCAAAATGGTTTATCGAGGGAAAAATAATTTTAAATGGAATATAAAGATTAAAATGATTATTATTCATATTTTTCCATTCTGTAAATTTTCAATTGATTTAATATGTGATCAACAACTCATAATTGTTTCCCATGTACAAATTGACTTATTTAGCCGTATTTAGGATGGGGTACTGATTAATTTTCTCTGGAACAAGGGTAAACTGGGCAAAGCCCCACCAAAACCTCATCAAAATTTCTGTACAAGGATCAGTTTTTCTTGATTCTATACTTTGAATGTATAATAGCGTCCAAAGTAGATATGATAATATCCTAACTTCTCCTCCCAATTATCTCCTTATCAAAAACAAGATTTTAGGAAATATTTCGAACATCTGACTAAAAGCAGACAATTAATTTTACCGGACGGCGCACATCGGTATAACTCGATTTCCATCTACGATCTCGCATTCTGGAAAACTTTCGTGGAGCGTGTCAGATGCAGAAAGGCAAGTTCTCGAGAAGGGTTCCTATTCCTTTATAGGTGAAAAGGGGTTGCAGGATGGTGGAACGCATTGGATAGGGATGAAAAAGAAAATATCGGGTATCAAATATCCGCATACTGGGAGAGCTGAGAAGAGGTAGAATTAAATTCCGACGAGACACTTGAGTGCGGTGGCTTCCAGGGGTGGTATGATGGCACGCAATAGGAATACGAGAGACGATCTGAGAGAGAGAAAAGAAGCTACAATGAGAAAGATAGACAAAAAGGGTGAGAAAGGGAGCCGCCAAAAAGTGAAAGAGGGAAAAGAAGTCAAAGGGAATGTGGGTGATTCGAGCTTGGACGTCTGAAAATCTTCAATCCCATCTGGACCATCGCATCTAGAATATATATCTACCGCCAAGCAAAGCCGTCCAGCGATGGCTTCATTCAGATAAATTCGACAACGACATCACTGAAGCTCGTCTAGGATTCTGTGGTAGGGCGCGATCAAGTCCTTGATAGTCAGAGTAATTTCTCTCCAATTGCAAGGAAGCTACTTTTCAATGAAATCTTCTTCAGAAATCCGATAGAAGTGACTTGGAACTTCATTCTACGTATTACACAGTCAACTTGGATATTATTATGATTAGTATTTCATGTTTGTTTTCATAAAATAAGGACGACTTAATATTTGTATCTCGTTTTTAAATAAACACATCGAACTACTTTCTTTCTCGAACCTTAATTCTTTTTCTCTTCTCAGGAAGGAAGCCGTTTAAGAGTTTCACCTCCTGACCAAACCCTGGCTATATTTTTCTCACAGCTGACTGCTCAGTGTGGTTTTAGATAGCGGAGAAACCTTTACACCGCGAAGGAACTCTAAAGTTTATCTGCTACACGCTAAAAAGGTCTGCAATGAACTTGTCCAAGCCAAAAGTTACTTATAATCAATTTTATTAACTTGTTTAGTATTTTAGTTTTGTATACAATATATTTCATAAAGAAGAGAGAAGATAATGTTTAAATAAATGAAAGCCTATTTGAAAATAAGATTACAAAACTATTTTGCTTGTGAAAGTGGTCGGTTTAGAGTCGATTTATTATTATAATGACCATGATTAGTCATGATTCCTGGTCATCATTATTATTACTCTCTCTCTCTCTCTCTCTCTCTCTCTCTCTCTCTTTCTCTCTCTACGATGTTTGCACGTTAATGTCTTGAAAGTAGGTCCTCCTGAGACAAATAGGACTTCTTAAACGGAGTAGAATACTCTCTCGACTCGCAGGAAGGAAGCCGTTTAAAGGTTTTATCTCTTCTCCAAGCTCGGCTATATTTTTCTCACAGTTGGCTGCACCCTGCGGTCTATGCATCTCTCGAAACGAAGATTCGTGTGCGATGAAAGCATTCCAAAGAGTGTACAAGCGAAATCATTCTTCCCGAAAGAAGGAAATAAAACCAGCCTATTTCCATAACAAGAAAGAGTTTATGAATATACTATAAAAATATTTAAAAGTAAAGTATACTTTCATGAAATTCCGAAAGATGTTTTGAATATTATAAAACATGGCATATTACAACAGATATTTGAATCTATATGTATATAGCTCGTACATAATTAAGATCAAAACTGTCAACTTATCTTAATGAATTTGAAGCTGATTAATATCTAAATTGAAATGATTGATGCAAGCAAACTCCACAACGATGAGACCTTCGTAGGTAAGAAAATTCGTTTTCTCGCCTTATTCACTGAAAGTACACCACGTACCTACATAGAATCTTGTATTTTTTATGTGGTTTGAATGTCAGTCCTGCATTATGGAGAACAGGAGGAATACTTTGCTGGGAATGATATTAAAGAAAAGACGACACATGCTACCCTAAGGGAAACGTAGAGAAGAAATCCCTCTCCTGGTTCGCATCAAGTTGTCGAAAGTTCGAAGGAGACATCTAGTACGCTAGGGAACGGGAGATTTCTTCCTAGTAGTGTGGATGGCGATAATATTTTCTGCTAGTTCGAGCAACCGCAAGAAAAGTGTATTTCGAAAAGTCAGGCGTTACAAAGGTAGAAAAGTGCTCGAGGAGGACGAGAAGAGGTGAAACAAGATGAACCCGAGGTTTTTGGCGGACCAATGACAGCAGGTCACGTTCCATGCCGGTAACTTGGCCGCCAAAGCCTCAGAGATATCAAACTTTCAGCCTGATACTTCGAACACCACCAAGTTCCGTTTCTGAGTCTGCACCTAAACTCGACTGATCAGCCGCTATTGTGATCAGAATATGGTCCGATTCGCTACCAACTGAACTACTTCGAATTATTCGTCGAGATATTCCGTAATATTGGAAGCAACATCGAGTAACTTCGAAAGTTAGACAAGTTTCTAATATGGAAAGTCTGTATCTGAATTATCAATAGATATAGAAAAATACAGTAATTTTATGTCGCTGCAATTGCCGAAAAGTTAATATAATCATTTTTTTAAAACACATTAGGATTTTGCACAGTAGGATTTAATTTTTATTCATTTTTATGACCTACTATCTAAGCTAAGCCTTAATCATTCTCTACCAGCAATGCGAGTGTGGAGAGTGTTCTATCATTCTGCAGGCGTAATACGTCTGATCACAGACAACTTTTTCTACTTAAAAGCCGACAGGAGAAACGCGACGTGACTTCTGAACCGGGGTTTCTGTTTTTTCTTTGTCTTTTTTTTTATCTTGTCTAGTTTTATCTTATCAATCGAAATTAGCTTTTTGTAAAAGGGATAGTATCAATTACCGTTAAATATATATATCAATGCAATTTTTGTTTTTAGAAATAATAATATTTATTCTGCAAACAATGTCGTCAAATACCAATATAACTGCAATGCCAATTAAACTGTTATCACAAGATTCTAAACAAATCGAACATTCATCGCAAAGCACATCACATTTACGAAAACAGATCGTTATTACTCTGAGGACTTGTTCGCGTAAATTTGCGAGTACACACACCCAAAAGTTTCACGGAATTCTGTATTGCAAACTCAAGGCTTGCTCTACCTCTTACAAGTTTCAGTTGAATCACTCATTTGCGTTTCATGAATTCGAAGTCGGAAAAGTATCGTTAAAATGGATAAAAATCAGAGCCGCGGCCGAAAATTTAATGGCTCATCGAGGGATCATCATTAAAGAATACACAATTGCTTGTTCTTTATCCAACTAGATCAACAGACTCGCAAATAAAAAAAGTATAAAAAAAGTGGTGTAATGAAATTTCTCGAAAATCTCGCATAAATTGTTCTTGCAAGCCTAATTGTCTTTTGACTGACTTGAAGTTATATAAAGTAAAACAAATAATTATTAATATTAAGTACACTTAAAATACTTTTCAAATACATGTTGTCTTGTTTTTTAGGTGGCTTAGTGTTAGGAATTCCAGAGTAGCGAAATGTGAAACTGCCTGCAAAATGAGTCCAAGCACGTACTGCACAAATGTGTATAATTTGATATTACAAACATGAACTTTTGAACCTCCGTGCGTAAATTATATCTCTCGGAAAATCCTTTCGGGACTGTTGTTTGAACACGTTCACAACTTTCCGTGTTGTATTATTATTTGGTGATTATAAACGAACTCGAGTTAAGACTCAGGGCATTTCTTGTATTCTCGGTACTCATCTTGAGTTCATATTACAGACTACCTGAAAAATACAACTTGGAGCGGTAGGAAGAAGTACAAACGATACGGATGAGGTAGAAAGAAAAACCTATCTGCAAGACGTCTGTCGTGCTTGTGGCAGCGGCACAAGGGATGAGGGTGGAAACTGGAGGGACTCTGGAAAAGCAGGATCCAGAAACGGTGGAAAGGTGGTGGAAGAGTAGACGCATGTATTGATTACCACTCTTGCTGGTAGCAGTTCCCGGAGACCGGCTGTAAGAAATTCGCCCTCCGTGTACCAACCAACCAGCCAAGCATTCAACCTTCTCTCTCCACCTATTCCTTTCGATCCGTTCCACCAATCTAAACTCCACTCTACTCGCTACATTCGCTTTTACTTACCTAACCTTCTTCTTCCTGTCTTTTTATTGCCTTCAAATTACCAATTACCTATTTTCAAACCTGTCTCGGTCTTCACAAAAATCCCAACATCTCTCTAGCTTTCAACATTTTAAGAATTTCAAGTAGATTTAGTGCAATTTTTTTCAGAGTAAGAACGCAACATTCGCATCATCAAAATTTTAGCATTTCAAAGTTTAGAATATTTACGTCTTAATTGTTGTTGAAGCCTAAATTCATTTCAACATTATAAATTTCTAAAACCGTCATTTATGGACAATATTTTCAGATATTATAAACTTTCAAAATCGTCTTAAAACTTTATATTCTCGCAACCATTTGGACATTGTAAAGTCCGTCCTTTTGTATTGAATTTTGGGTTTTTCCTAATAGTATTTTACATCTTGGGTTTTACATCTTCCAGAAGCCTCTATAGTACCTCATCGGTCCAAATAGTTTTTGACCTAACATAGCGTACCTCCGTACAGATGTTAACACCCCCTCTCCAAGGGTTTTTCCTAAGTGCTCAGTTTTACCTATGTACCTTCAAATCAGTCTTCCTGAAGAGATGCTAAACGAAAGATCTCCTTTGGTATCGGCTCTAGATTCACTCGTAAATGTAACAACTACTAAATAAATATACTTAGTTTCTTATCAATCGACGTTTCTGAGTGTTTTTGTCCTATTTTGATATCCTTGTTCTTCAAGAGAGCAAGGTGTGATTTAAATACGCAAATTAACGTATAAATATGCCGTATTAGTAATCCGCAACGCAACAATTGTTTTTGGTAAAAAAAATGAAACTTTCTGTGGAAATGTCCATATTTTGAAAGTACGAATCTCTTACAAAATTCAAGAAGCTTTTAACGAGAGGTATATAAATTACAAACACTACCGGGGAAATCTTCGACAGCTGATGGTTTCTAGAAGATAGTTTCTCCTTGAAGATTCAGTTCTGGCAGGATACGTCGTTTACAGTGCGTTTCTCATAGAATCATCGTTTACGAGGACATAGTCTTATGCATGCATAAACTCAAGTAGTAGTAGATAGTTAGGCTCGTATTACATTTTACGCGACGTTCCGCATTAATTTATTATCCAGCGTCGCGTAGCCGCTGCTACAGGACCCTCTAAGGTAATTATAACTCAACTCCCGACACGCGAAACTATGCAAAGCCAATCTAAGCTTGGAAGCAAGCCTTCTCCATCTAAGTAAGATTCCTTCCATCTATACCGACGTCTTAGATAACGAAGACCGGTGTCGTGATGGATCGATCGTTCGTTCCGATTACACGACCTCTACGCTATGAACGCGTATCCTCAGGGTATTACAACTACCTTCCTGCGAGTATGCAGAATGAAGTCGAAAATTTTCCTTACATTGGAATATTTTTACTACAAGTGTTACTGATAAAACAATTATTTTTTAAGTGCAGTTAATGTAGCAAACCAGCAAATCCGTTGTTTGACAATCGACACACATTGGATACGCTCGACTGCGCTCGATCCAAGATTTGACGATTTCTATTAAATCAGTTAGTAATTTCTTCTACATATTTAGTATATTATATTACTTAAAATTCTTATTACTTCTATTTTTTTTGTAGAATGTATTAATTTCTATAATAATTTTTCCTAAATCGGATTTTACTACAGAAAATACTAAACTTTACTATTACTAAATAGGAAATCTTCTTAAAAAAAGTAATATAACTTATTATTTTAGTATTAAAATGTCGAAATTTAAGGTTTTTGCCCCGACTTGCTATCTATATTAGTAATTTTTCTAACATAGAGTTTCTCAGTGCAATTTCAAGTCATTCAAGAACCAATTAAATTTTTTAAACAGGATTACTATTAATACTGTGTAATTGACTATTTTTTTAATAGTTTTTTTTTACAGAACCACTAGAGTAAAATTTAAAAAACTCAGATATTAACGTAAGAAGAATACCACGAAAGAAAATACCCACAGATACATTAGGTCAGCGTAATAACAAAGGTGATCTTTAATTGAAAATAAGTATCTGGTTTTGAAATTGCTTACAAGCCACAAACATTAGTGTAATTAATTTTTTACATTCTCATCGGAGAGAATGTATTATTTATTTGATAATTTCTGAAATGTATAATCTTCAACGATAAATACAAATGAAAGTTGAAATGCTATTAATAAAGTGAATGCCTAAAACGATCAAACACCAAGATCAAATTTTATACAACGTTTTCTCTTGGGTAAATCGTAAGATTAATGAATTTTTACTCTGAAAGGAAAAGGGTGGTACGATATTAATAAAAGCCATAATTAATGTCGCTGCGAATCTCTCGTAAAATGTGTTTAGCGAAGACTCGCCGCGTTTATAGTCGCCTGGGGCTCACAAGTCAATTTACATGTACATGTAAATTCCATAAAAAAAAACTCGAGTGAGTAAATATTTTCTAAAACCAGACGATCAAAATTTATGCGAGCTTAAAACAAACATGCGAGTTACTCGAGTTTTTTTTAGGGCCGGTGGGGTAAATTTTTAGGATAGAGAAATAAATACAATAAAGAAGTGAGGAATCCAGAATTGATCAATTAATATTGGAAATTGCTCAGATTTACCTGTAAATATATATTCAGAATGTTGCAGTTTGTGTTCTGTATATTTTGTTAGCTTAACTAGAAATGCAAATCTCTGAGTTTCAAATTCTCGACCAATTTATCGACACAAGAACGAAAGCGCGCTCCGCGCGTGCATTTATCTTCTTTTTAAATATTATATAATTTATTATATTTTATAAAATCTCTAATTTCTTAAAATCTATGTTAAACTTCGTGAAAATCTGTAAACATTTCTAGCAAACTGTGGAAATGTTTCAACTCTCTAAATCTCTTAAAATCATTAAAGATTTCATCAAATTCCATGAAATCCTTAAAAATATTACAAAATCATTTAAATATCAGAAAAATCTCTCGAAATCACCTAGAATTATTAGAAATCTCATACAATTCATTAAAATTTTAGGATAATATTTCAAATTCCTTAAAATTTCATAAAACTGTTACAAAGCTTTTAAAATCCCTTAAAATTCGACGAAATATCCTAAAATCCCATAAAATTCTACAAAACCGTTTTAATATTCTAAAAATCTCTTGAATTTCTTAAAAGTCACTTCAAAATCATTAAAAATGCACATAAAAACCTTCAAAATCATTAATCTCTTGAAATCCAAGTTAAAATTAGTGGAAATCTCTAAAAATTTCTAGCAACCTCTAGAAATGTTTCAACTCTTAAAATCTCTTAAAATCATTAAAGATTTCATTAAATTCCATGAAATCCTTAAAAATATTACGAAATCATTTAAATATCAGAAAAATCTCTCGAAATCACCAAAATTTATTAGAAATCTCATACAATTTCTTAAAATTTGAGGATGATATTTCAAATTCCTTAAAATTTCATAAAACTCTTACAAAGCTTTTAAAATCCCTTAAAATTCGACGAAATATCCTAAAATCCCATAAAATTCTACAAAACCGTTTTAATCTCCTAAAAATCTCTTGAATTTCTTAAAAGTCACTTAAAAATCATTAAAAATGCACATTAAAACCTTCAAAATCATTAATCTCTTGAAATCCAAGTTAAAATTAGTGAAAATCTCTAAAAATTTCTAGCAACCTCTAGAAATGTTTCAACTCTTAAAATCTCTTAAAATCATTAAAGATTCCATCAAATTCCATGAAATCCTTAAAAATATTACGAAATCATTTAAATATCAGAAAAATCTCTCGAAATCACCTAAAATTATTAGAAATCTCATACAATTCCTTAAAATTTTAGGATGATATTTCAAATTCCTTAAAATTTCATAAAACTCTTACAAAGCTTTTAAAATCCCTTAAAATTCGACGAAATATCCTAAAATCCCATAAAATTCTACAAAACCGTTTTAATATTCTAAAAAGCTTGTGAAATTCCTGAATAAAATTCCCTATACAGTTTTAAATTCCTTATTTAAATCCCACAAAATACATATTTAAAAAGTCATAAAAGTACCTTCAAGTCCGATTGAAATCTGATCAAAGTCGTGAAAAATTCTAAAAATTCCCAGAAACTTCTTGAAATTCTTTAAAATTCTACCATAACATTTAAAATACCATTATC
>UCOH01006118.1:0-44839 GCA_900474275.1 Synergus japonicus
ATATATATATATATATATATATATATATGTACATATCCACATGTGGGGATGATCGCTACATCAGACTCTTGGAACGATAAAAGTTCCTTGCGTGGAGAGATAAAATTGACCACGATGAGTTAGGGAGATGTTCGCTCGTATCTTCTATCAGTGTATATTGGGGTGAGTGAGACTGACGTTGAAGATGACCTCGACGACAAACCCTAAACTCTAAGTTAATCACGAAGTAAGCACGCGAAAACGACTCAACCCTTGGAAATGTTTCTCGACTTCGTTATGATGATAATCAAATTGTTAGCGAAAATCTGATTTAAGATTTATTTTAACACTTCCAAGGATACTTATACTTTTTTCGTCTGAAGAATTTCTGAGGCTGAAGAAGTTTATATAATATTCCCTACGGGATAATTTGAAAAAGTTTGCTAGGATTTCTTCTTATAAAAATGTATCTGTTGTATTTTTTCATAAAGAAACATCCTAATACGATGGTGACTAGTGATTCCTGTGTGAAATAGTATATTATTTCCATATCAGGTTCTAGGGTACACTTAACAACATTATACCCCCATAATTGGCCATTTTCTAAATGCACTGTCGTCGATATTTTCGCTTTTTATGAGGGATCTTTATTATTATTTTCCTCTAGAATAAGGAATGCTCCTTCCATTTTACTCTATTGACACTCACATGACGCTCGTTCTTCACTGAGATAGAATTTATGGTCTAAAGAATTTCCTCTTATGTATGAAGAAATATTTTATTGAATACCAAGCAAGATATTTGCATTTATTGAGATATCAAATTGAAAATTTCTAAAATTAAAGAAAATATGCTAAGGTATGTTTATCTGGTCTGGACAAAAAAATGTCGGTAAGGACAAAAATGTAGCTACCCTTTCTGGTCAATCAGAAATATGTATTGTATTCTTTTCGTAAACATCGCCTGTACTATTCTTGGACGATTAAGTTACAAATTATTCGGATCATTAAGGAATATTCCTAAAATTCAGAAAATAATGAAATATTCTCATTTCAGATACTAAATCCTAGTATATTAGGGATATATTTCTTTTCTGCTTCAATACTATATATTACATAATAACAAATGAACAGATACTCAGTACATGACACGAGTAATTGATTAATCCAATTAGCGTTAATATGTTGACCTGAATTGAAGATCTTCGATTTGTATCAATTAAGGGTGTTTAGATTGGCAACCATTTGTTATCTTCCATATAATAATGTAAGTGCGCCATTCGAAGAGTGACGTGTGTTAACATGGAAGATATCGATTTCAACCTTTTTAGTGTACATAACCTTTCACTATCTCGTGAAAGCAAGGGAACAAAAGTGCAGGGTCTTATTCCACTGGAAGATCATCTACCAGAAAAAACCTTACTCGATAATGACGTAGGGAGGAAGACCGTTTTGTTATCTTTCGCATTTCCCATACCAGTTCAAGTCAATGTGAGCTTGAGTTTAGAATCAGCTTTCAGGCTCATCCCAATAACAAAGAAAATTCCTTCGAAATATTATTTCTTGTAGATTATCTACATTAATTAATTATTTTTTATCTGCATTAATTAATGGCATGTAATAATTCAAAGTTTAATTATCAAAGTTTTACCGAGAAATATTTATTAATAGGAGCGTAAATTTGATAAAACTAAATTTGCTTTTTTTATTATTATCACAGACCCTTAATTTATTAATATAATTTTTATAATTAATTTTTTTCTCGGTAT
Organism: Synergus japonicus; assembly: GCA_900474275.1. NCBI lineage: Eukaryota > Metazoa > Arthropoda > Insecta > Hymenoptera > Cynipidae > Synergus > Synergus japonicus. The sequence goes on from UCOH01006118.1 coordinate 1,748, forward strand.
CATATTCTAGGAAAAAATAATCATTTAAAATAAAGTTCAAGTTATTTTTAAACTCTACTTTATTAGTAAATAAGAATGTAATTTCAAGAGAAAAATGCATGGCATTTTGAAGGGAGAAAAGTGTTTCCTTTGCACGAAAGTGTACAGTAAATTACTGATACATAGATATAATTATATTTATTTTTAGTTTCTTTTACCTATTTCCAGAATATAAAGAATTTCAATGTAATTCAAGGTATAAAAATCCATATTTTGTTTTATACATATTTTTCTACCTTCATTATTATCTCTTTTCTTTTTAAATTGTTCTTTTTCCTTCTTCATAAAATACACTCATTGTTTTTAGTAAATATATATCTATATATCTATATTAAACGCAGTTATTAAATTTCTTCAAACGTACTCCAGACAGTTTATTAAGCTGAGTATACAATTCAAGTAGATTGCAGTGCAACTTCAATAGATCAAACAATTCTTTTTACAAAAAGTCTTTATATTTTATGATAAAAGTACTGAAGGAAATACTAAGGAAAGGTAGTTTAAATCATAATATTCTATACAACATTTTCAGATAAATATGAATATTTATCTTGATGACAGAATAACAGTAATTGGCAAATGTTCCATGATTTTTCATTTTATCTGAGAAATTTGCTAGTTTCCACCCAATTTGACTTAAAATCCTCTCTACAAAAAATCCCTTGCTCAAAAAGCGTAAAAACAAAGTGGAGCTGCGGGGACTGGCTTATATGGTTGAAATGTGTGTTATTTGGCCATGCATATGGCAATAAAACTTTTCATTGCATTTCATTAGAGCGAGTATCGTTTCATCTGGCAATATAGGTAGTAGTTAGTTGGAAAGTTACTTTATGAACATGTAGACTCCAGTGGTCTCCATGGACCTGGCGACGGCTTTCCAACTCGCAATGATGGTGTATTTCTGACGTGCCGTAAGCGGAAGTCGCGGATCCGTGGCTGCCGGTGGTGGTGGGCTCTCACGTCCGGTTTGATTCTGAGTTGTCGAGGACGCAAGCTTGCTAAGCTCGCACCCCATTGTGAATTTACTTTCCCTTGAAGATACACTTTCACTGCGAATTTCACACCCGAATTCTTCCAATGCCAAAAAGTCCACCAAAAAAACCTCAGGCAATTTTACATGGCGAGGAAACTTCCCAAGTACTGCACATTTAATATTCAGTCTTTATTCACTACTTTTTTCAGGTACCCCATCGTCCCAAAGACATTTGAGCACGACGTGTCTTTTTTCGCTTTGACGTCATATTTTTAGCTTATTTTAAGGTCGCGCACTTGACTGGATTTTTTGAATTGTTTTTTATTTTAAGATGAGTTCCATTTTTCTACGAAGAAGGGTATCGCATACATATTCGATTAATGATTTAATTAATTCCCGATGCTGCACGCTCGCATAAACTTCCGGAGTGATGCAGAATTCCGGAACTTAAGTTTATTGGATTTGCGGGGACGCCGTCCTTTTCTAAACAGATTTGCGGAAGATCAGAAAATGTTAAAGTATATAAATACTTTTTATGTGGAAATTAAATTTTAGACTAGAATTCAATTATGTATCATTGCTCGTTTTCAATATTGATAGCTGAAGATAAATAGGATAAAAATCCGATTGTTAATTGTTAATTTGCAATAGTAGTTAAGGATAGACTTTAAACTGCAAATTTCCATCGATATAAATAGTAATAGTAATAGTTCTAGCTTGAACTTCAGAGACTCGTAAACTTTTAGTACTGAAATTCAGAAGCATAATGTGTAATTGACTATAAAATTGGTAATATGTACTAAATTTTATAGTCTCATCAAATTCACGTACTGTGTCAATAATGTGAAACTTAATACCTATTAATACATTGTAAATCTTATCTTTTTCGATTATCTCTGAAAAATAAATTTACTAATTCTATAAACTCTCAAATACATTGAAATCAAATTGATATTAAATGTTTATATGTATTTATGTTCAATTTTATAAAGTAAATTAACGTGTAAAGTGAGAAGTACGAACAAAATTTCCTTTCCCTCTTTTGTACATTAATTAATATAGTTCGATTGAAAATCGTTATAATATTTGTATTCAGAGGCCGAAAATATATTAATCAAAATGAAAATGGAAATTTAATTATTGTAATTATTATTGAATAGAGGTAAACTGTGTTATAAATTATTATTCTATAAGTACGAAATATGTGGTACTTTTCAATAATTTATATTTGTATCAGGAAATAACACTTATAACAGTGTTTTGGATGAGAATAATAATAATATGAGTACGACAATATTTGCCACAGGAGGGTATTAAAATGGATCGATTTCTGACCTCGTTTATGACTTGAATGTTTGTGTAAAATATTGATAGTTTCATCAAATCCTTAATAATCATCATGTCATACAAAATCATACAGCCAACGTATTTCAATTAAACGCTCTACTTTCTTTGCTTAGTTTATGCAGTTTCAATTATAGTTTTTCAAGTCTCTTGAAGAGAGATTATCATTTTTATTTTTTCCTGGATGTATAATTTTTCAGGTGCAATACAATGCACTTAGGTGATAAATTTTTCCTTTTATATAATTAATAAGACTAATGTAAAGTTCCAAGGTTTCCATTTCTATATTTTCTAGAGCAATATCTGTCATGTAGGTAAAATAATGCACATTATTTTTTATACGATTCTCTCGAACGTAAAAACATCTGTGGTCTCTCAATATTTTTTATCAGATTCTATAGTTTCTAAAAATATAGGTATTGAAGAATACACAATAGCATTGTTTATTTATAATATTAACATTTTCTATTTATTACTTTTTGTGAGATTTTAAAAATGAACTCTTCACCCAGATTTAGAAAACTCTTAAAAATGGATTTCATTTCAAATAGAAAACGCTCTTTTTATCCAATTTCATTTACTGAAATTGTAAATTCACTGAAAATTTAATTTTATTGAAACATTCTTTTTATTGTATGTTAGGGAATCTGTATTACCTGCAATCTCAGTAAATTTTATCTAACACATAACAAATGAACTGTCCGAAGCTACGGCTTTAAAAGAAAAAGGGAAAAGGTGATAATATTTTTCTCATAAAAAATTTTTTTTTTAATTAAAGCTGATTAAATTCTTCAAAAACTTCTCGGGGCGGATTCTTTAATTATTGTTTTTAAAAAATAGTTTAAAGAAGAAAACTGAAAAAACTATATTTTTAACAAATGCATTTTTTAAGTTGTAATCAACAAATTGTGTAAACCTGGAATCGAAACAAATGAAAAAAAAATGATACCACAATAATAAAATGATATGCTTAAGTCGAATATGAAATTAGCTTTCCGATCTAAGCTTTACTTTTTGTGAAATGATAGCGACGACTCATTTCTAAATGATAATTGAAGGTAAATGAATTCACGGTATGCATATATAATGTTCCTTTGAAACAAAGTAGTAATGTTCATAAAATATACATAAAGTATATCAGTAATTTAAATTAAAAAAATGTTTCCCTATGAGAAAATGTTATAATTGACTACGTATTACAGTAATTTCAGATAAGAAACATCGTTTTCCTTATATCAAAATATAATGAATGTTTGTTTATAGATTTTTCCTTCCCCAATTTATATTCCTTTAGTGCATATGCATTTATATCTATTGATTCTAAGTTTATACAATTTGTTTCTTACAATTTAAAATATTTTTTTTAAAAACACCCTTTTTTCCACTTTTCTTCTTTATATAATTTTTTTTAACAATAATTAAAAAATTAAAATTTTTTTAATCCATGAATTTAATTTAATCCAAGAAAATCCAATTTTGCCCCACTTTGCGCTTTCACCTCTCATTAACTCCACCACCCTAAACAAATTTTTACCCGCGAATTCCTCAGACACCACCAAGGTCTTCAATCACCCCACACTCTCCAAATCGACACTTGTCCCAAAATCTTCTCATTTTTTATTCTTCTGCATGAGGCGCCTCAACTACTATCAACTATCACGACAGACTATCGTTATTTTCAGACGTTGCTCTCGGAGGCAGTCTTTCGTTTCGTTTGTTTTGAAAACCTCGCTTTAAGGGGGTGCGCGGTCGGGAATTCGGTACAGCGTCGGTGGTGGTGGGGTCTTTCTCTCTTAACTAGGGGGAGTGGATTTGCGAACGAGGTGAAAAAACGGAGAGCAACGGGATGAGAACGAGGAAGAGTCTGAGTCTCTCGTCGACGTTGTCTCTCGCCTTCGACCTCAGCTTCCCACATCGAGTGCTCGGTACTCTCTCTCTGTTTATTATCGTGTGCAACACGACTAGGTGATCGATTTACGTTGAAGGCACACGTAACTGTGATACGCACACTGTCCTCAATCACACGGACAAGTCACGCGTGTCAACACACATTCCCTATTCTCTTGATATCTATTTTAACCCTTAAGGCCTTAGGGGAATAAGATTCAGGACTCCCTTTTTTAAAGTTCGCACACCCGCTATTAAATGAATGAAAGTGAATGAAAATTTTCTCTGTTTTTGAATCGCGAGATGATCACGATTCACATACTTTCACTGGGTCCAGGTTTTACCGAAAATCGCTAAAAATCGCGCTAAATTAAGGGGGGAGTTACCCCGAAGCGCCTGGACGAGAACCTCGCAATGAGCTAGGACGTCGGCCGTATTGCCTACAGCCCAGGCGAGCCGAGACTGAGGCGCCTGTATGAAGCACTCGTCGTTCCGGAGACGCATGCGCCCCTAAAGCTCATTGCAATCCGCTCGTAGGAGTCCGTTGGCACGTAGGATGCGAAATTAATTGTTTCTCTCCCGCAAGCTCCCTATAAAAAAAAGGGGGGAAACTACCTTTATGGTGAGCTCTAACATTAGAGGGATTTTTTACCTTCGAGCAAAAATACAGAGTTTGGATGCTACTAGGTAGCACAGAATGTGGTCTCTGGCCTAAATAGCAGAGCCGATAAAGGCTGAGCAATCAGGGTCAATTCCCACAATATGGGAAAATGTGAAGTTGATTTGTATTCAGGGAGGGAAACCGAATAGGGGTTGTAAACTTGCTAAAGGAGAGGCTTTTCTGATTAAATGGGTGTTGGTATTGTTTAAATAGGGCTGAATTATTGAGTGCATTAATTATTGGGAGAACTAATTTATTGTTGTATGAATTGTAGGGAAAATGGGAGGAGTAATAATTTTTCTAATGAGCAAAGGGATTGGGGGTTTAAATTATAATTTATAATGATGTAGAATATTTGCAGCTTGGTATAATGGCTCGATTTGAATATAAGACTTAAAAAAGAATTTTTATATATAAAACAAATTTGTCCCCCTTTAACAATTCCAATTTAAAAAAATTGTAAAATATAAAAATAGAAGTTTACTATTTTGTATTCTAAATATTGCAATACAATTTTGTCGATTTTCCTTTATAAAATCCTCCCTTAGTTTAAAGTTTACATTTATTTATGTATTACATTAACTTCCAGATTACACTAATTCAATTGAGAGAGAAATAAATTAAATTTTGTTATATTAGGTTAATAATAGTGTTTTTGGTTCAATGCATCTTAATGAAAAGACCCGCCAGTTGATCTCCTTTAAGATAAAGCGCTACTCTAATTTTAGGTTTTCAATTACAATATATGTTGACTAGCAATCTAGAATTATGTTCTTTAATTCCTTGAAGAAACTTCACAACACGATTTTATCTTGATTTATCTCAGTTTGCGATCGTAGAGTTTTAACTATTTTATAATTAATTCCTTAAAATAGCTACTCGTTTAAGTACATTCAATACTAGACCTTTACTCTAACGCTTTTAATCTTTTTTTAAAGGAGGAAGGAAGAAAAAACTAATCTCACTCGGTCGGAAATTTTCTCAATTTATAGGAAATGTTATTTTAACTTTCAGTGAAATAATCTTTCAAATTTATTTTATTTCTTGTTCGACTTCCTCCTATATTCTCTAATCTGCAGTAAGCACACGTTTGCGAACCAGAATACTGATAGATATATATGAAGAAAGCTTTTTCGCTAGTATGTATGGAATTGTTGGATTTCAAAAAAATATATAGCTGAACGGAATACGGAAAATGCTCCATCGAAAAATTCTTATCTTTCACATTTTAAATTCTTGTCTTTCATTTTTAAATGAAATAGTTGTAGCCAAAATATTTTGTTGAAATCAAAGATTACAATATATATAATATATATAATATATAACACTTTTTACTAAGCATTGCCTCAACTTCAGAGAAAATTTTAAATTTTACAGAAAATTGTTTGCTCATAAAATTCATATGAAAAGACTTAGTGTATTGAGTGGGGAGTTGAAAAGTCAGAGTTACACCCCAAAGACTCCTGCAAGTCGTAATCCTTCAGCTCAATAGATATAACTCACGATAGATTTCAAGCGTTTTATCCACCCTTCGATCTTTTATCCGCTCATGTGAAGGCACCCCTGAATTTAGGTCGAATCTGCACATGAAATGCAGTTTCTCAAAAAAACTTTGAAAAAAAGAAAATCAGATGAATGGGTTGAAAATGCTCCATTTTCAACTCCTCTATCACATAAGTCAGAGAAGAATACAATTGATATCTTCCGCTTTTACGATCTGACTTTCTTCTGAGAATAAATTTCTTTTAAAATATTAAACTGAAGATGGAATGTTCTTGAAAGCTATTCAAATGAAATAATTTAAATCTAAGATAAATTGTTCATTCTTAAATGTTTGCTATTTGTAATAGTTTATGCTTCAAGACTGTAAAGTTTATTTACAAAACTCTGTCATTACATTGAGAAAAATGTTTGGTGCGGACAACAAAACTTTTTGTTGCTATAGAAGCAACAAAAATTGTTTGGTTGTGCCAACCAAATCTTGGTTCCTGCAACAAACTTTTTGTTGAACCAAGAAAATTCATTTGAACCAACAAAATCTCAGTTTTGGTTGAATTAACAAAACTTTGGTTGGTTCAACAAAAATTTGGTTGGCACAACCAAAAATCTTTGTTGCTTCTAAATCTATAGCAACAACATTTTTTGTTCTCCGCACCAAACATTTTTCTTAGTGTAAATAAAATTAGTTAAACGAGAAAAAGTGGATCTAAAAAGAAAGTAAAAAAGTACTTAAGAAAACATTTTTTATCACAAATACTTGAGATAGAAAATCAATGCCCACATCATAAAAAGTTTTCTCATTCCACATCCGCATTCTTTTCTTCAACCCTAGTCGCCTCTATATTCTGAATTTTCTTATTCCTCCAAACTTCGCAGATGGCCAAGAGGAGAGATGAAAAAATGGAGATTTTATAACAGGGTCGAAAGGGGATGTTCTTGAAAGTTATTGCCCATACATTTAGAATTTCAAATAGGTGTGATGATCTATTCCTATAGGTAAGATAAACTCCATATCTGTCCAGAATATATAGATGTATACCTAAAATATTTACGAAGTAAAACTTGTGTTCAAATATATTTCTGGAATGAAAACCAATATGATAGTAAAAGAAAATTTTGCTTCTATCATTTTACTTATTTTATTTGTTAGAGATATTCTAAAAGAATGGATATAAATCACTTTTCTAACTATATTATTTCTCATATGACATCTATATCCATTAAATATATAGCTATAATATATGTATATTATATATATATAATGTATTACAGAGGAGATGGCCTCACGAATCAGGTCGACCGTTTCCATAATTCAAGTTGTCTAGAGAAACTTTTCGGTACATTTATCTCGGGCATTTATGCAGGAAAAGTAAGAATATTAGGCTAGGTGACACATTTGTTCATTCGACTATAATATTTCAGAAAAGTCCAATGGCTCGTGAATCTAGGATAGTGTAATGAGTTGCAAAAGTTCGGAGAGAATTTTTGTTTAACTTTCTAATTCAAATGAAAAATAACAAGTTGAAACATCTGTTTCTCTCAAAAAATATGAGTATTTGCTTATGTTTTCTTTAATTATTACGTAAAATAAAGATACATAATAAAATATAAATAAAAAAATTTTTAGGATTAAAAATTTGTATAATGAAGTGAAGAAGAAGATTAATTCATTTAATTAAATTTTGTAGTTTTAAAGTTTTATCTGTCAGTTTTAGTCTCCGACTACTGTAAAACTGAAAAGAAAATAAGGAGTCTCAGTGCTAATACCATGGACTTTCTTCTTTCGCCAAGGATTTCCAAGTTTAATTAGAATTAGTTAGATGCAATAAATCTCGAGCTGGAAAGCATCTTCCAACTCTCGGCAGGTGCTTATTCAAACTTGAATATTGTGTTAATAACAGAGAAAAGTTTAGAAAAACAGTTTCTTTCTCAGCAGTATGCAATGTTACAGCAGTGTTGCTGCAATATTACATGAGAACATTGGCAATATTGCAACAATGTTGCTGCAATATATCAATGCCCTTTGTCGATCAAATTAATTTTCATTATTGACGCAATTTTGAAGTATATTGGAGATTGAAACAATATCATTATTAGAGAATACGAATAAAAGTTATTGCAATTTATCTCAATAAGTAACTTATCAGAGAAAAATAAAAATTATCCTTTCTTATTGTTAATATAGAGTAATAAAAATAATTTAAACTGCTTTGCAACGAATTGTAGTAAAGACACCCATTTTTTTGGATTTTATTGAGTTTACCCCACTTTTAAAGCAGTGAATTTAAAAACTACTGACACTTTCTGTCAAGTCTTGTTTCTGGTAACTTTTCTTACAGTGGAAACTCGTTCTCCAAAGTTTTTTCATTTATATCTGCTGTGAAATGAAGAGTGCACGAAAGGGATGAACTTTTGAGGACACGAGGACTTGAGATGCCAAAGAGCTCTCGAAAAGGTGAAACTTCGACTTGTTGCCGGTCGTTTCAACCTGGAAAGACAATTTGTTCACAGTCAATATATGTTCGGCAAAATAAGCGCAAAAGATAAAAAGGAAACAGGAAAGAGAATCAAGAACTACTCGTTGGAGGTTTTAATTATATAGTTCCTCCTCTCAAGTTACCTTAAATCACGTAATATTATTTCTTCAGTAGGAATATTGTTTAGATATTATTTTTGTAATTATACTTGTAAAATAAGTAAACTTAAATCTATTTAAACTTAAAATGTATTTAAACCCTAGAAACCCGTTTATGGATTCGGACAGCAACTATATGGACGATCGAAGCCAAGATTCGCTGAACCGCATCGTTTTAAACTCAGTTTGTTTTGAAGCGCGCTTTTGAAACGACGTACGGATTCTCCCCAGTTCCTTGTACTCTTATATTATATTATTAAAATTTACATTAAAATACTGAATAACTCCCTGAATAAATTTTTACAATAAACACAATTTTTACTCCGGTAATCCTATGACGTCACGTGGTATGGAAAATTCTCTATTCTCGATGTGAAATGTTGCGGTTATCGATCACTTTACATTCGGTTTACTATCACTGAAATTGGAGTCACTTCGAAATAATATTTTTCAGAAATAAAATTCGGTTATTAAAAAAGTTATTTGAAAATATATTTAAATAAAATTTGCGAAGAAATGTATATTTTAAGTAATGAAAGTTAATGTTTTATTCAGAGGGAGTGATTACATATGAAAAAAGAGGTTGAGATCCATTCTTCTTTCGTAATTGAAAACAAGAAATAGCAGAATTCTCTTCTAATGTCAGTATAATTTTTAATTATGCCTTAACCACTTCCCACTACGACTCCATTCAACTGTGTTCATCCCTCGTAAAGTTTAGTCTGTAACTTTTTTAGCGGGTAAATGTTTTTCTCTAAATACTTAAGTTTAAATAGTGTAAGTAAAAGGGAGAAAGTATTAAAAGAGCAATGGAGGATCTTGGAGGAAAATAACACAGAGAAGATATAATAATATCCTTCTACATTGACGTAAGTACCTATTTCCCAGAAATAAGACACTCTTTGAAATTCTCGTTTACTCTCGAAGGTTTTCTTAACATTTGCTTTTTCGCGGAAAATTTTATTTCAAACGCGAGGGGTTTTCCTACGCAAAGCTAATGAAAAAGCTCATTTTTCACGAACATCATAAATCAGAGCGCACGAAAGTGCAAAAAAAGGAAAATTGGCTAGATCTTGAGCTAATTTAATTTCACACAATGTTAGTAATATTAGCAATTTTTCTTTGATATATATTTCTGAGTTTAATTTGATTTACGCTACTATTCTCATTTTATTACTTATTTCAGTCTTGAATTTTTAAATATACTTTTTATACGGAATCCTGAAGATAAGATAATTCAAGATTGTTTTATTTAATTGGACGATTGAAAATCTTTATTTGATGATCTTCTGAATAGTAACGATTATTTCGAGGATTTTCTTACATTAGTTTTTTATTCTTCTTGTTAGACTACAAGAAAAGACCAAGAACGACTCGAGGGTTGTAAAATTTTACGGACTCGTGATACTATCTCTGTAATTTGAGGTGTTTTATGTGTTTTACTACAGAAGAATTTCGCATCAAGGAGAGAAAGAAAAAAGTCGATTATAGATCAATGTTTCATTATTTCTCAGAGAATATTTCAATTCAGATGAGTATTGTGTAGTCTTTGGGTATTCCTTTTTGCTAGATTTAATTTTCTGGTAAAGGAGGCTCTTCCCACAATTTACACTTATACGTATTACCGTTGAATCGAAGATTATAAACTCACCTCGCGCGAACTACTTTTCTACTTTTAATGCAAAAGAATAAAATAACTGTATTAAGAACCATATATATACTGAACACGTCCAGTTATAATTGCCTCTATTATTTCATGTAATTACGCAACATATAAGCTTCTCATTGCGTCCCTAATGTTTCAAGAAGTGTTACTCTAGCACCATAAAATGAATAATTCATTATCTTCTGATCAGAAAAACTCATCTCTTTATTAGTCTTAAGCTCAATAAGAGCTTTTAAATTATTATGTCCAATTTACTCCTTTGTGATAACAAGGAACGAGTATACCATATTTTTAATATATTTAAATTATTAAAATAACAATACGTTTAATAATATGCCGCCCTTCAATCAGAAAATTACATATATATTGAATACGAAGCTTTGTGAGCGAATACCCCTCTTTTTTCGTGAAAAAAAAAAAAAGATCAGATCAAGCCAAAAGCAATGAAGGATATCCTGTCAGTAAACGCCTTGATTCATCGGTTCATTGATCATATTTGGTGGCACAAGTTTTTCACCAGCCTTCAGTTATAATTTAGCAGAAGAATAGCATGAAAATAATCCTATAGGTACATTTCTCAGGCATTATTTGTAAATACTACCTTTTAATAATTAGAATACATAGAAAAGTTTTTTGATGAAAAGTTAACTTGCAAATTTTGAGAAGAGAACGGATCCTGGTCTACATAAACGGAAACGGTGATCTTCTGCACGGATCCACAAAATAAGTTTCTCCAGGACCAAACTGCGGTTCCCAAAGTAGAAATTAGATTTTTTCCTGGACCCAACCTGAGCATATTTAGCAATAAAGCCGTAGATTTCAGGAGCAAGCTAGACATATAATTAGAGTGAGGTATCTCGTGAGAAAATGCTGCACCACATAATGACCCTGGATCACGGAACCAAGTTCCCCTGCGTTCAGTTTGGTAGCCGTGTTTACGCCGACAAATCGGTTTCGATTTTCGAAAAACCCGTATCGAAGAATCGAAGTCTTCTCACGAAAGAAAGGGGCCGCTTCTGTTGTGCCCTCGAAGAAAGTGAGCCAATAAAATTTCCCGGTGTATCGACCTTTGCAAATAACCGTCTACTTCACGTAAAAGTTTCTTCCTCAAAATTATGATTATTAAGGGCGGATAGATTTAAGGGGCCTTTTTAGAAAAGGGTTGTGGTTCTAAATCCCGAAAAAAATATCCAATTTAATCATTTTCCTGATTTAAAATCAATGCAAATTTTACTGATTTATTATATTTTTTCAATTGCTTTCCAATTAAACCTGTAATTCGTGTTAAAGGTACACATTACATGTGTTTGACACAGTTTCTCTTGCTTGGGCTGTTTTTAGTCGTATTCTATGAGAAGTATCGCATAAATGCGTGTGCGAATATAGAGCAAATAAGATAAACCGAACAAGCATAAAATACATATGGAAATATGTAACAGTTATGTTATAGCGAGTTGCTCACACGTCAATATAATTATTATCCACAATGCAGTAAACTAATATGGAAAAATCACACGCGCTCTGTGGCAGTTTTATGATTTCTATGTCAAGTTTCTCTAATATGGATTCTCCTACAGAAAAGTTGAAATTTTTCAAAGAAAATTGATAAAGGAAGTTATTTGATTAAAAGCCTAGTAATTTACAGTTTTGTTGAGAGAAAGAAAAGTAGATGGAGTTATTATCGTAGTTATTATTAAAATTGTTCATAAGATAAAAAGAGTCAGCGAACTGGTCGTTGGGCAGTTTTCGAGCGCGACGAGCTTGAGAATTATACGAGAGTTCTAAATTGTCTTTCTTTGCTGTTGCAGAAAATGCAGACGAAGAACGTGAACCAAATGCCGAGTAACTATCAGGTGAGTCGCTGGAATTGCTCTTCGAAAAACGAAAAGGATCGTTAAAAAGATTTATTTAGACTTAATAATTGCTCGGTATCTAACGAATTAGTCTAATTGCTTTAACCGAAATATAATCGCAGTGCGAAAATAAATGAGAGTTAGGTGAAAAAGAAATGGTTTGCAGGGCGCCTGAGGCTACAAAGGAATATGGAATAATCACACCTTTTCAGACGAAACTAGGGTCGCTGCACGTGATTTAATAACCCGAAAATGCTCTCAAGGCCGATTCGAGGCTTTAGAAGACTATTCATTCAACCACTCTAAACAGGTGTTGTTTAGTATAGTGGTCCTTTCAATAAACTGCTGAACAACAAACTCATTATTTTTTCACTGAGATATAATTTAAATTAAATATTTTAATTATAGCATCAATGGATGTTTCTTTCAATTGTTTTTCTTTAAAACCGTGATAATGCAGTTTCTGTTTTAGAATTTCTAATTTTGTTAATGTTTGTAGGTGTTTCCTATAAGAAACCAGAACGATGATTAATCATGGTTTGAAATAAATTACGAATAATTATAAACTTAATTGGATGAGTTGATGTGTTTTTCAATCACTTACCGCTTTGTTGTACTTCCGCTTAGTATGCTTTGTACTAAAGCAAGGCTCCTTAAACCTAAAAATTAGCTTAACACCTGTTCTACACCTGTTTGTTGCAGAAGCAGGGGCTCGACATCCTTACAGCACAGAGTAAGTGTGCACCCTCTTAAAAATTCTGTTATATTTACCATATTTTCTGCTTTCAAGTTCTGAGTTGAACAAACCTTTTATGTTTAAATTTCCATTGTGCATTTAAATTGTTCTACAACCTGTCCCGACAATTTTATTATCAAATAAAAAAACGTACAAGTTTAAAACATTTTCTAATTTCATCCCTGATTCTCCCTTTGGAACAAAAAACTATACATTCTCAAAAATTATAAACAAAAAGACTCCTGCTTTCAGAATAGCGTTAAAATGTAAGAATTGAGTAAAATGACTAAATTAATTAACTCATAAATCGAAAAAATAATTATGAAATAATTTATAGATGCTGAAATATTGTTATCGTGGGTCAATAAATAATGTATCGATAGAGCATTGATAACGTAGAAATTCTGTCTTGAAGCTTGATTTTGGAGCCTGAAATCAACGTCTTGGCCAATGAGGCTCGTTTTTATCTTCTCAGGGTCCACGGACCTTGCGTGCCGTACAGGTGGGGGCTTATGGGGCCCTACCTTCTCTCCACTCCCACCTGGCGTCTCTCACCTATGTGCCACCTTCTTCCACTTCTTTCTATAGCAGTGGCGTCTGTTCGCGGGCGCGAGTCTTAACGAAAAGAAAAGACAACCAGACGTTCGCGAGGTTGCTATTAATTTAATTACACCGGGCCCTCAATTTTTGTCGGCTTCCGGAAGAGTTCTTGGTACCAAATTTCAATTTACGGTTCAAAATTTTGAACCAAAGAACGAAGAAGTTCTGAATAAGGATTGGCGCCGGGTAAACACATCGGAATGTGAGGAAAACGAACAAAACGCCGCAAATGAGAGACTTAATATAAATAATAGGTATAAGCATTTCCAATTAATAGTATTAAAACAAAAGAGTTAAATAATTGATCGATTAATGGAAAAATTCAAAAGTTGATAATTGATACGTGGTTGCACGAGAAAGAAAAAGGGAATTCACCTGCGTAGGTGTTTAGTAAATACTATAGTGGAAAAAAGTGTAAATGAACTGTTAAATATTAAGTGTGTTTGAGTTCAAGTCCTACGTTTATTAGTGTTATTGACTGAATTTCCGGTCTTTTGTATTTAAGCTGCAAGTGCTAAGATGAAATTTATCAGCTTGAAGGAATGTGCTAACCATCAGTTTTGCATGTGCAGCATGATCGTAATCCAAAGAAACAGGTAAGAAATTTGCTGGAAATACTAGGTTGTCTTGGAATTATCGAGGTGTGATATGAACGGATGTTATCAGTTTTTACAGTGAAAGTAATTATGTATAAGGATGTTGTAAGCTTCTGATTATTAATCGGGTAATTTGGTACATGAGGATTATTTTCTTTTGATACTTTTCCGGGTTTTTAATTTCATTGTTCATTATTTATAAGTATTTTTTTCTTTTTCATTTGTTTTTCGTTAACAAACATCTAATTGATGCGTTTTTTTTTAAATTGACATGTTAATTTTGGACGTATTTAGACTCAAATGGTACTTCTATAAAAGGTGACATCGAAATTAGCGGATGATTAATTACTTGAGTCCAAATCCCTTTCTCTTTTCCCTTACATCTCTTCCGCTCTATCACGCAGTATTTCTTTTCTCCCAATATTCTTTATAACTGGGTTGAAAAATCTTCTTTCCGGTTATATTTCTTCTGACAGAATATATCTCCAATATGATTTATGGACCTTTTCCAACGCGTTCAATCACAGAGATACTTCAAAGCTATAAAATACAACAATCAGAATGACATGACGATGTAAAATTAAATACAAAATATTATTAATTAATATTCATATTTTCTACAATGAAATTAGCAGTATAATTATGTATGTGTTATTGTAAAATACACTGTTAAACAGTAATTAAAAACTTTCTGTTTGATTTACAAACGTTTTCTTCTCCATAAAGTATTAGATAGAGTCATAAAAATGGCTGAAGTTGTCTGTAGTAAAAA
This sequence comes from Synergus japonicus, assembly GCA_900474275.1. Taxonomy (NCBI): domain Eukaryota; kingdom Metazoa; phylum Arthropoda; class Insecta; order Hymenoptera; family Cynipidae; genus Synergus; species Synergus japonicus. The sequence continues at coordinate 17,010 of UCOH01006118.1, forward strand.
AGAAATAAAAGACACGTCCCAAACGTCAGTTTCTCCGCTTTATTATGACATTGCATTATGGTGACTCTCGTATATCCAAACGTGTCGTTTTCGATTTGAGATGGAGGACCCAACCTGTTATTTCTTTGTATACTTTCCTATGCCCACACAATCCATTCTTGGATTAGAATCTCGGTACAGTTATTCTGTTTGCTAGATATATGACAGGTGCTCGATAGTAGAAATTTTTATTTCAAACACAAATGTGTCACGTCTGACGATTTGAAACCAAATTACTTAATTTAGCTCGTATCTTTTGATTCAAATCTGTTTTCTAATAGCATATTCAATACGGAGAAAAAGAAAAACTCTGCTAATCTTAGACAATAGTATTGTTAATCGTAAAAAATTGTGACATCATGGGAGAATGTGAATGATAGAGGAGAATGTCTTCAAATTCTCACAGGATTTGATCAATAAACTCACGTTTATGTGTTTACTTTATTCTCTTTGAGGGACTCTTTTTAAATATCCGTGAAAGAAAAAGTATGTTCGCTTTAAGAGAAACTAATTTCACTATTTATATTCACAACCATGTATAAGAGTTCACAAATTTATTCGCTTACATATAAATTCTGAAATCTAACACCTACTCACATGAGCAAGTTTCTTATTATGAGCATAAATAATCAAAAATGAACGTAAAAAGGACATTAACGCATTAGAAGCTAATCTTAGTATGTCTAAATCGAAAATTTACTAACACACTTGTGTTGATGCTGTACGAGGATTCAACTAGTCGAGCCAGCTTCTTTTTATCAAAAAAAAAGTACAAGTATTTCTTTTGCTCCCGAGCAATAATAATTGAAACTAATGTGACTGGAATTCGAACTTGAATTAATTTCAAAATAAAAATGTATTTTAAATTGGAATATAAATTGCACTATATCGCGCATTTATTTGCATTAAAGTATCATTTTTTGTATGTATGGAATGGATGATGGAACATAAATATTTAAAAATACGAGGCCACCTTTCTCCAATAAGGCATGTATATGATTTACCGCTCAAGTCCTTAAGATATCCTCAAAGCCTGAAATCAGCCTCAGTTTACGATCTCGTTTAATCCAGTAGAAACTTTAGAATAAGATTATAGCTTGCGTATCCGCGTTCCTAAAAAAATCAGGCTCATTTGCTCGTGGCCATAGAGAACACTGAATAGTATAGTATACAGTTAGTTTGAGAGTACGATGTATGGACAGGAGCAGATGCGCGATGTATATATACGATTTATGATTCATCCCAGCATATTTTTTGCAGTAAGCATTATGATCATTTGGATTCTTCTTTGAGGGAGCTGGAATTATGTTCGGGACAAAAAGAGGGAACGCGAGAAATGAAAGTGGATGGGTAGAAACTTTATTGTTGGAATTATCAATCTTGTAAATGTAGGAAGACTGAGACAAAGTGTAAGGTACATAAATCTTCACTTCAGGGATGTACTCTTGTAATACACCACGAACGATTTAATAATTTGTTACATTTATGAATGACATATATTACAATGAGATACATATATTATTACAATTCGAAAATCAGGGACCTATCATTTGAAGAAGATAATACAGTATAATGAATACTTGCAATAATTTGAATCTATGTTCGGGAAATGATAAATATAAAAGCAATGTGAAATAGAGAAGTTGGAATTAGCAATGAAGATAAATGTGATGTGTGGATTGTAAAAGAAGGTGCCCAATTGAGTCGTGGGTCCCAGAACTTGTTGGGACAACCTTGTGCAAGGGAATGAATACCCTCGGTAAAACTAGTTGCTTGGCAAAAACTAGACGCTATTCAAAGGCCGTTTGTAGCACGCAGGAGAAGTACACGCCGAGGCCGGCACTCCAACAATAAAATGAGAGCAAAATGAAGTCGGAAGTGCTGCGAATAACGAAGAAGGAAATGAACAAGGGATGGAGGTGAGCACCGAACGATTCCTTCGTGCAGATCCTTGATCACTCATTTTCAGACAAAATGAACAAAGCTTTAACACTTTATCCCGCTTTATCACTAATAATTTTATTCAGTGTTCATCATCGGGATTGGAAAATATAGGAATTATTTACTTGAATCCAAGTTTGACATTAATTCCAATTTCATATACAGATTGAGTGGAATAATAGAGACAGTTGAAGGAAAGTGATGCTTAAAAATTGACATCCGCTGAAAATAACGAGCCAAATACTGAATGCAAAGCAGAAGGAAACGTTCAATATCTGAAAAGACGTAGTGTGAAATCGCAGAAGGCTTCTGTTAGAAGCACAAAGTGTTTCGAAGAAGGATTTATAACGAGGTGTTCTATAGCCTATCTTGCAGGTGTAACGTTGAGACTTTCAAGTTTCAAGTCTTGATTCTCGAGTACTTATTCTTTTTGCTTTCTTGTTATAACGTATGCATGCACATTGCGTTACACGAGAATGGGACACGAAGGCACGAAACGGAGAGTTGAAGTTGATGTGTTCTTCTTGTCGATGTTTCAAGCATGTCGACTTGTTGTCTCTATGTTCTTGTTTTGATCTCCACATCTCATCATCTACAAATCTTTGCTTATTAAATAAAACTTCAATGACAAGTTGAAGAGTTCTTTGCGATTAGCTCTTAAAACTGAGATCATATGTGACATCTAGAAATATTGATAAAAATGCAAATATAAGCAAAAGTAGACTTATGGATATAGAAGAACAAGAAGAATTAAAAGAAGAAAAGAGAATTGAAGATTCGTTTAAGAAAGAAAGTAAGTGAGAAATGTTTTGTTGAAAACAGGATGGATTTCAAACTGAACACAGAGTTGAATGGAACCGATTGCTTCTGTTCGAGGAATGGGATTTCTTTGTTAATTACTTAAAACGACTTACTATTCAAGTGCTGAAACTATATGGTTCCTTACGTTTCTCGGAGAGGCTTTAAATCAGAGTTAAACTTCACGAAGAGCAGTATATAAAGAGCTCCAATCAATTATCTCCTTTATTGGATTGCTTGAAGTTGTTAGAATGGATCATTTGAAGGCTTTTAGATTTCCAAAGTTTCTATAGTTTAGATTTCGATACTTCAAGGCTAAAACATTGCGCAATATATCAAAATATCAGGAGATTTTAATTTTCGAAAAAGAATTTAAATTTAAAAAAGTGAGCATTAATTGCCGAACAGTTTTAAATTGCACATTGAGAGATGAAAATCCGTTAATTATTCAAATCCATAATTAGCACTTTTTATGGATATAATCCTCTTTAGTTCTGATAAAATCCCCTCGAATTCAGCTTATTTCACATAGTATTGAATCATCCCTTGCAATAAAGATTATTATAAATCAAAACTGTTACGTGGAAATTCCTTTTGCAATTCCCGCACTGATTTTCACGTCCAAACTTGTAAAGAAAATATTCAGAGTTCATATAATATTATATTGTCTTTAATTTTTTCGCTCGCAGGATTAAACACAAAATGATACGAAATCTTTTTCACGTGACATCAAGCTAGAGAAATAATTATACTTTATCTTAGAAAGTAACATGATATCAAGTAACAACATAGTTTTCTCATACTTACGAGTGACATCGCATTCCTTGATAATTTGATCATTCTTCAAGATAATCAAGAACCTGTAATTGAGAAAAAAATTATTTCTAATCTCTGCCTTTATTTCTAATTCGAGTTTTAAAGTAACAGTTTCGTTAATGCACCTTCCGACATAAACACAACCTGGCTCCAGGAAGTCGTGTAAGGAGAGTCATTGTAAAGGGAAACCAAGCCAAGTCGGAAGACCTTCTGGAACCGAAGGGGCGACGACGTGCGACATCGTTCTTTTCCTGTTGGCTACGACAGATTTTGCGATGAAAACCCATGGCCCGTGAGAAAATACGTTGAGGGACACCCGCGTTCTTTAAAAGAAGGCTTGGAAGCTAGTGAGTAACCAGGAGTGGACTTGAGCTTAACTCTTATAGCGAGCACTTAAGCAACTCAACCATGCATGGTTCCCCGTACTTGCAAGCGTTACAGGTGAATTACAGTAGGACGAGTCCTGAACTGGTTGGGACTTGAGAAAAAGGGTGGAGACCAGAAAATAGAAGAAGACAGGTCTCGTCTATAAGAGTATAAACTACTTGTCGATCTTACCTCCTCGATCAAGAATATCGAGTGGCAGTTGTTAATCGATTACATACGAGGTAACCGAGTTCGTTTGTACATTATATGTATACAATATAGTCTGTCGCGGTTGAGAAGCTTCAATGTACTTGGAATGACAAACTTGAGTCTTAATATGTTAAAGAAATGCATACCGAGTATCTGAACAATGCATTGAGCAATTAACTTAAGTTAATTGCTGAAAGATTTTATAAATGACCCCTCATGCTAGTTTTATTATTTGAATTCATTATTTAACTCTGCTTTTCCAAGAAAAATAATTTCTTTCCGCGTGTAATTAATTAGCGTCATAAAATGTGACTTTTGATAATGGTTATTTTCCTATCATGTTTGAATTAAGGGAAGGGATGACACGTCTTTTGAGGGTAATTCATTATTAATTCTATACTTCTAAGAAATACATATTACTTATTTTCAAGGTTGTAGATATCAAACAATGAATCCTATTTCCTTGAAAGTCTGAAAAATATTTTCCTTTTTCTTATTTCTACACTGTAAAAAAAACTTGAATTACTTTAGTGGAAGTTTTTTTACAATTACCGTAGCTGAATGAATTTTCAATATATTTCTAACAGTGTACAACATAAAAATATTTCTTATATTAACTAAATTATTGTTTTTCTCGGTATTCCTTTAAAATACGTATTTTGCATACAAGGTTAAAATTTGTCCTTAGACAAAATTGTTTATTTTATTGGGAGGTAAATTTATGAGTTGTGTAGTTAACAGTGTTTTATGAAGGTTGTTCAGTGATTTAAGATGCGGGTAAAAGTCTTTGTGAATCATGCCGATATAAGTATTCGGTGATCAGTAAATTAAAGAGTAATTTTTCAGCTGCATGCGAATTCTCTTTTTACATTAATTCTCGTATTATCTCTTTCATCTCTTTCATGTGATTTTTATATAATCGCAAATATCTTTTTCGCGTGTTAACGCAGGCTCATCTAGTGGGATTAGGAATATACAAGTTCGTATATTCTATACTGATTACATGTTACACTCGTATGGTACGTACTAGTGCGTAAGGTGTGCCTTTTCTCGACGCGTTGAGCGCGACGTATGGACTTGGAATAAATTATCCAGGGTGTCTCTACGCTCTATAATGGTTCCTTGGCATGGTGGGATGATACAGGAAATGTAGTCACAACGGCGGAACCAGACGTTCACTCAATGGAAAGTTTAAGTCTTTCAGTAAAACCAAGAGGCTCGCCAAGTGGGCAGTCCACTCTGAGAAAACGTAGACTTCAAACTCTCGCGCCTCTATAAACAAACAATCATTCCTCATTCCAAATTGATACAAACTAGTACAATATCGAACAAACCAAACATTCCTCTTTCGGAAATAAGCCTAATTTATAAAAATGTCAGAAAATAACAGACTCTTTGTTAAAAAAGTGTTGATGAAAAGAAAGCTGAAATAATAATAATAGAATGAGTGATTTTAAATACGGATTTGTGCTTGAATCTTGTGATGGTGTAAAAGTATTTTATAATGTGATGAAAGGATTTTTTCCATTGAAAGGGAAATTTCTCAAGTGAAGAATGGACATATAATTGAGTTTTGTAGAAAAATTTGTGGGTGAGATGTGAAGCGAGCGATATGACTCAGCCAAGAAAGAAGAATGAAGGATTTCCGACACGTGTGAGCGAGCGTCTTCGGACCCCTCGGTGGAATAGAATTCGCATTTCCGGCGAGTGATCCGTATAATTTTTCAGAGAGAAAATTTGTCATGGAACCACCCTGCTGAGAAACACATGAGATTGGAAAATAGGCGACCGTGAGGGACATTTCCTCAAGAGGATCTCGCAAGGGGACTTTATTTTATTGAGAAAATTCGCTTCAGAAATATGGTCAGCCAACACGCAATGGCAACCACCGTTCGCAAAGTTAAACAGGAAAATAGGTTGAGGAGACTGAATCAAAACCAAGGTACACTGAATTCATTGATTCAATAAGAGATGGTATTTTCCCCTCAAAGAATTTAACATTCTTCGAAGTCAAGCTTTTTTGAATTAAAGAAAAAGAATGGGAATTATATTTCGTTCTGGAAAAATATTTTAACATTAAAGTTAACAGACGCTCTCAATGCCTATTATCCGGAAGATGATAAAAACGATTTTCTGAGTGAACAATTTCCAATAAAGAGCAAGAACTTTTTTTATACTGTTTACTTTTATTGTTGCTGGTTGTGGTTTTATTCTTAGACGGGTTTATGTTTATGTTTAAAAAAGAAGTTAATTAGTCATTCTTTAAAGAGAAAATGCGATGGTCACGCTCACGATTCACGTTAACAAGATTGACCTTGTCTCTTCAAGTTAAGAAAGTTGCAGGATCAGCGTTGTCACAGCTACTTCAGCAGCTCTCTACAATCTCCACACATTGTAGATAGATACATGATTTATTCGAATTTGCGATAGGAAAACATGTATACGACTTTCGTTTGATGAAAATTCATTACTCTCCTTTGTCCTGATTTTGCAATTTTTAATCCAGCGAGTTCAACATGAACAGTTTTTACGGGGAAATGATAACAATAGGCGCAAATCAGCAAAGACCATCGGAAGATTGAACAGAAATTCAATTTAGGGGTGTAATTAAAGATCGGATTCTCGCATTTAGTTGCTTGAATTGAATTATTATTAAATAATAATTATTATGGGAAATAGGTTCAACAGATATATGAATGATAATTTGATTTATGGAAGGAATTTATTTCTGTTTCAGATGAGGAGGAATTTTTTAAGCCGGTACCTCCACCGAAGCCGGTGTCGAATAATCAGAAAGATCGAAACTTTCAGCAGACCCAAGAGAGAATAGTCGAAGCGTGTCTACAGTCGACTTCCGGTCAACTGCAAAACTCGGGGGAGGACACGATCGTTTGTAATTCCGGGCAAACTCCTGCCCCGGAATACAGGATGCCACCTTTGTATGGCGATGAGCAGAGTTCGAATCAGACTCAACAAGCAGCCAATCTCCAGACACATAGTAGCAAATTTCCGGTTGGTTTATTATCATAATTGCCTTCGTACTAGACGAAAATAAAAAAAAAGAAAAGTGTTATTATCTGCTGGCCAAAGTATGTTTAAGCTCTCATTTATCAAAATACTCGGACATCCATCATTCATCTTATGATCATATGATTTCTACTTTTCAATCTGTATAAAGATTAATTTGACCACAATTACTTCAATGGCCTTCAATTTTGAATCTAAAGCATCACGAGTTAGCAATCTATCACACAAGAAATATATCATTTATATTAATATATAAATTTAATATATTAATCTATTAATTTCAAGATTCTATTGGAATGCAATAATTGGCAACTTTCTTCCTTGAGTGTGAAGGAAGATAATTAAAAAAGAATGTGTGAATGAAATCGCGGTTACATCGCATTCGAGTCAATAAAAATCTTTTCACTCAACGCAATTCGCAACCCCTCTATAACAATTTGGAACGTGAGATTCGATGAGATTTAACGCTGATCTCTTTTGTCTCTCTTGGATATACATGGCAGAAAAATTATCTTCATGTATGTAAGCTGCTTGGTGTAACTCGCGGACTCATTGCATTACGAACATACACCTACCATCTGGAGTCTCTAGAGTTGTGTGTATATACATAAAATGTAGTGTAAATGTTAGACAGTTGTGAGTCGCTAGCATATCAAGGCGACGATTCCAGGAGGAAAAGTGATGTACCAAACGGCTAACGCCAGTCATGGCATTTCCGGTAAACGGTATACATTCGCGTACGATGCTGCCATTGTCTCATAGAAGCCCCTGAGAATTTTCCCAAGAGCGCATGTAACATGCGTACAATGAACTGTTACCAAAGATTTCACCAAAGTGCACTACTCTGCCAACACAAGTTTTTACACTTTCGAGAAATCCTGATCAAAAAGAATTGAGTTTCTAGATTTACAAATTTAAATTAAAAATTATTCAATTTTGAAGACCTGAATTTGGAACTTTTAATTCTCAAGTCTCTTAATTTTATCTTCACAATTTGGAGCGACTCTAATTACAAATTTACAAAGTTTAGAGTTTTGAGTGCTCAATTCTGGAATCTTTAGATTTATGTATTGATTGTATTTGTGACTATAAAAAGCTTTTAAATATTGATTCATTTACATTGAAAATAATAAAGATTCAATAAACTTGTAATCCTGATTGTTTTTTTAGTTTTGGATGGGGATTGAGTCACAATATATATATATATATATATATATATATATAATATGCGTTTGACTCAAAACTCAAAAGGAAATGACGAACAATGGTTGCTAATTACCCTTGTTTACATAAAGTGCAATTGCGTACTTTACTCTGTAACAATATTGTATTTTAAAATTGCACATTTTTTCGCAGATTGAGCGTGAGGTTGTTCTCTCGTCAGGAGACAAGAACTCGAAAATCCCGATTCTTCACGAGTACAAGCAACGAAGTGCCGGAAGGGTGGCAATCGCACCGGATGCACCAATCAAGCAACAGGCCTGGGTTCAGGAGGTGAGGCGAAATTGCATGGTGAGCCGAGAACTCTGCCCTTTTTAAAATTTTTTTTCCTTTTCGAGAACATAAAATCTCTAAAGAAAAGACTGTGAGAAAGATCCTAGATTTCAGCTGATCTGGATCATTTAAACTTCTTTTATATGTATTTTGAAACCATGCAAAAATCCTATACATCGGGGAAGTCAATAAACAAAATTAAATATAATAAATAATAATAAATATAAAATGAAGGTATACTCGAATAATTACGATTCTTGTTCTACCTCTCTTTAAAAAAATGCAGTAATTGTGTAACAAAAGAGAAAACAAGAAAATGCAATAAAAAGAGTTCAGACATGATTCGATGTGTTATGGAAAAAATTGGAACACTTTCATTGAAAGGAAATAAGGAAATTGTGAGAGTTTTAATGTTTAAAGTCGTACGAGAGGCTGATACTTTACTTAAATATACGACCTGTCAACATGTCAACATAAAGATTACTAACCTTCTTCCGCACACTTGTCTAATTAACTCAATTACTTGTCTCCTAGTCTGCAGCTTATGTGCAGAAAAGTCTTGAATTGAAAAAGCATAACTGAAAAAATCAGTGAATACATTTTTAAAAACTCGAGTAATTTACTTCATTAAAATTGTCATAAAAATCCAAATGCTAATATCCCTGTGAAAAGATTGCTTCTAATTAGATTAATTATGTCCCTTTTAATTCTTTCGTACTCTTTCTCATTCGTAAATGGAAAAGTAATTAAGATTTGCAAAATTCATTACATACAGTGATGAACTTATCTTTTCAATTTGATCTTTGTGGGACTTGTAGGTAAATGATATTATATAGTAAATAACAGAATGAAGAAGTGGAGAATTATGAGAAAAGTGAATAGATAAACGATTAAGGAAATTAACCGTTTATCATCTAATGCGAAATCATTTTATTACTGAGATATCTACACGGAGAGACGACACGCTATATCGATAAAATACCATTACTCATGCTCGTAGACTCATTTAATTAAGCTGATGAGCACTGGATCGTGAGATTCTCCCGTTACGATAGTATTTAGAGTTTTAGACTCCCCAGAGTCTCGATAAATGTATAAATGGCATTGTAGAAATCGCCATGTATCAAGAGAAGCAAACCTAGTCACTGGAATCTTCAAGTCATCAATTGACGTTCTCAAGTTTCCTTATATTACAGACAGTCGATGAACCCGATTCACTCTAGCGAAGAAGATGACCAACTTTCGTCGCCTTTCGAATTATTCAAACCTACTTTACATAATATACGATTCATTAATAGCAAGGAATTCCTCAGCCATGAATTCTAAAATTGACTGTAATAAAATAAAATTAGGTAGGACATTATTTCAAAAAAAAAAATTTATATAGTTCGCAGATTCAGAAAGTCTTGTAGATTACAATTTTTATTTATAAATAAGTAGTCTGGAACCATCATTGAAGGATGAAAATGACTGTTCTTCAGAGGAAAGGTGTTTTAATTTATTTTTATATTCAATGAAATATGAAAGCATAAGAAGATTTTTCAGAGACTTGGACAAAAATTATTAGTTAGGAGAAAGATGATTTAACTTTCACGTAAATCAATGGAATTCATCTAATCTGCGATAGCAAAACTTTTTCCTCCCTAGTTATGTAATTATAGATGAAGAGATTAGATTAGATGAGAATATAAGTTTCTCATTTACGAAACTGGCATAGTTGTTACGTGAATAAAAAATTATAAGAGTGTATCTTTTATTAAAAAAATAGAAATATAACGGAAATAAAAACGTCCATTTTCACCCCTGTCCTAAAACTAGACTTTCATTTTTATCTTTCTTTACACTCGATATGGTTTTTATTTTTCTCTCGGACAATTGAATGAGATACAGAGATATGAATATTGATCCTTAACAGAACCGTTAGAAGACTTAGCGATTCGCCACGCTCTATTATACTCAATGATCGCAAACAAAAACTCATCTTCGTCCCTACACGCAGTCTAGTGTAAAAAAAAACTGCACGCAACGAAACGCAAAATACATAAAAGATAAAGCAGACCTAAAAAGGGATGACGAACCTCCCGCATAACTCAAGCGCATAAAAAAATCGGGCATGAAAAACGCCCTTTAATAACACATTTACTTAATTAGAATCTGTTAGAATTACAAAATGATATTATCAATAAGAAAATAAGTACTATGTATTAGTATAAAAAAAATGTTAAGATTCTGTCCCTTATAAAAAATCCCCTTGAAAAATGATCTCTTATTTAAAATCAATATCTAATTCTTTACCTGCTTCAAAACCCTCTAACAATTTTCCGGTAAAGTGAAATTTAAACGCTCATAAGAGAAAAGTAGGATTTGATCCAAATCTTTTTCGAAGATCCTGAGGAATTTGAGTCTGCGGACAGGAATATCATTTTTTATATTTTACTTATGTAAATCTTGGAAATAAGATCGTACGTCAGAAAATAAACCTCCTACGTATTCACAATGCGTTTCTCTGTATAAAGTTAAGCGGGGTTCGCAAGCAAAATGCTGTGTTGTTATTCCAGGCGCATCCCTTCCTAAGAAGTGGAGAACCTGAGACTAACAAACTTTCAAATTCACCATACGCCTTCCAATGACCAAGCCATTAATACGAGGTAGTCCTCTGAAAGATCGTTACAAAGATTTGGTAAATCATTGGCTACTTCGCACGTACAAGCATTCCTCCACTTCATCAACCTTCCAATTTTTCCTATTTTTAGAATCTAGTTGGCCTAGATAAACACAAAACTTCACCCTTTCAAGAGGTTAAATAATTAATACCCTAGGGGAAAAGAACTGCCTGTCGAACTCTTTCGTTAAAATTATTTGTTTCTGTTTATTATTGTCAATCAAGAAAGAAAAAAAGATATTTCTTTATTAAATTAAAAAATGTAAAAAGTATCATCACCTTCCTCAAATTTTTATTAATTAATGCTTTTATTATTAACAATTATAACTAGGCAGAACTAAGCACTACACTTGATAAAGATGATAGCGTTATAATTTTAATTGGTCCGTACTACTAAATCATAAATATGCAAACGAAAAGCGCTTAATTGTATCTAACAGTTTTAATTTTCTTCCAACTTGTTTCGGATCGGAGAACCGCGAAAAATTCATTCGCGATAGTATATTTAATTCTTAGATAATTTCATTCTCCGCTGAGATTTTCATTAACCAAAAATGCGCCTGGATACACCTCGATGCGCTTTCAAACATGTTGAATGCTTTCCGGTCTTGAAACTTCTCGTTAAAAATCTTTGCTTTGCATTCAAGTACAAGTTATAATTTTTTTTTCTTTTGGTTTCATAATTCCAATCCGTTTTTTGCTCAAGGGAAATCAAATGCAGGAACTGAGGCAGGAGAGCCAGAGGAATTACCAATCACAAGAAACCTACTCGTAAGTAATCACTGCTTAACACATTCACTAATTTAAAGTTCAGATGAATTTTAAAGGACTGTGAGCCGTAATAAATCATTAAATTATAATAGAGAATATAGAAGAGTTAGTAATTTATTAAAATCAAGTTTCTAATATCGATCCAAAATATTGGCCTTGAGTTTTTAAACTCATTATCTAATGTTAATTATACTATAATGGAACTCTCGATTAAACTGTTTGAACCTATTAGAATCGAGCAGCTCTCTGAATAACAAGAGATTATCGAATTTTCATTACCCTTTGTCGAATCTGGAATTAATTGGATGAGAGGAGCAATTTGGAATTTGAATTAACTACAATTATTATTATTAATCCCAGAGACCAGAAATTCTCAGAAAATATGTCAAGAATTGGTCATTTTTCATTTAAACTTTTGCTTTTTTGCCTGAAAGTTATTCCCAATAGTATGAATAATCAGACGCAAGTAATATTGTTTGACAGACGTCTTAATTAGAAGATAGAAATCTCTACAAGACTTTTGGAAAAATCTCCACGAATTACTGAGTCCTTTCCTCCGAGTATTTCTGTAATTAGCTTGCATATTTATTAGCGAGATTCGATCTCGATCAAATATCACTAAAATAAGATAGAGAAGATTTTTTCAGAATATCTTACACTTGATTTGCATAAATTTCTGCAGGTCTACATCTACAGGTGCTGTTCCTAGGACGACTAAAGTCGAGGAGGAGAAGACCAAGACTCTATCGAAAACTTATCATACCATCAAGGATATGATATCGAGTCGATTTGGACCAAATCGAAAGGAGGTGGAACCAGAACCGGAAGCTACAAGTTTAAACAATGTGACTGAGGAACTCAGGAAATCAAGTAGGAGTATTGACGAGGAAGAGGCTAAGAAGAAGGAAGGAATTTATGGAAAGCCTCGTGCCCAGGATCCTTCGATCAATATGCAACAGCAGTATCCTAAAAATAGCTATGGTGAGGCTACTTATTTTTTGAGAATTCCTTAGAACAGAACCTGCAAAGAATGTGAAGTTGAATAGTCTTGAGGCAGATGTGGGGTTGATGACTCTGCTGATCAGGTTTTTTCATTCCTTTTTCTTCTGCATTTTTGCTTTTAGGTCAGTATGGACATTCTTACGGTTATCAAAGTGGCCAGCAAATGGTTCCACTTCCAGGACAACTTCAAACTCCAGCACAAATACAGCCTAGTTTGCCTGGACAAAGTGCTCAGCTTCATGTGACTCATATCACCCCTCCGGGTGGAGTACAAATGGCTCATCAGACTCAAATATCTGGTTTTGCTCAACCTACGACTGGTGGTCAACCGGTTCAGAATGTAAACAGGGAATACGTGGTCCAAGGACCAGGTGCTATGAGTAATCAACATCAGGGTATCCACCAGGGTCTCCATCAATCCCCAAATCAGAATCCGGTAGGTTTCGATTGAAATCCACCAACTCAATAGTGTATCAAAGCTCTAGCTCTAATTTCTTTATCTATTCTTGATCTTGAATTCTCTCTTGACTTTACATTCTGGAACTTGGATCTACCCTTAAACACTTTCTTTAGTATTTCATCCTGAACTCAAATCTTGGACTCAATTTTCATTTTCACCTATCTTTACCTTCTAAACATCAGAGTCAAGGCATGCCAGTGATGAAACTCGGTCTCTCGCTACAGCAAGCTGCAAACTCACACCAGTCTCCCAATCAAAGTTACCAAAGTGCTCAACAGCTTCTTCACCAGAGTCAGCATCACCAAAGCCCGAGATTCTCTCAGCAACATGCCCAGAACATGCACCAGCGTCAGTTGATTCAACAGATGCATCAGCAGCAAATGGCAGGTCAACAACCAAATCCCCAGTCAGCTATGAGGACCCAAAATACCCATTTTTCTGGAAACACCTCTTATCAGCAGTTCCAGCAAAATAGGCAGTCCATGACGAGGTCTCAGATAGACTTGCCGAGTACATCGAGACAAACGCAGGATATTAGAGTGTCGGGACAGGAGATTTATTATCATTATGCCCAAGGAAGAGCGAGGTACGATTTTTAATTAGTATGTAAATTGGGTAGACGTGGATCAAGATTCTTTTTGAAATATTTCTTCAATTGGAGAATTGAAGAAATATTTCTCTGAAGCCAGAGAACTATTGTTTCTTCTTTGCATCATTTGAATATTAATCCAATTGAATTTAAATCCATTTTACTTATAAATTTCAATAATTTGAAGAAAATATTTATTGTGTAGGTATGGAGTGCCACAGGTTTATATGAAGCCCGAAACTCCAAACCAGGAGGTAGAGTATCAAAGGCGGAATTCCTCTAAAAGTATCGAGAAGGCTGCCTCTCAACCCCATCTTTCCTTCGAGGATGAGAGACTCGGAAATAACGAGACTTCCTCTCAACGCAACAATCCCTCTGAAACGATAAAAACCAGTGCTTCCGTTGATCCTCTCGACAAGGAGAAATACGAAATTACAGTAGAAGATCGCCAGGCAGATTTTGGAAGAACTGGATCTCAAAGAAAAGACGAATATAGACCCGAGACTAGCTTTGGAGTCCGTCGGGATGAGATCAGGTCATCTAAAAGAGAAATGGATCAAGCACAAGAGAGCCAAAATTCTATTCAAAATTCCATTCAAAATTCTATTCAAAGTACTATCCAAAATTCCATGCAGAATTCAAGTCAAAATTCTTCTGTTCAAAAGCGGATAGAAGACCTTCAGAAAAGGAATGAACACGACGGAATCTATACTGCAAAAGTTTCCAAAGATATTAGTGAAAATGATGATATCAGAAATTCAGGGCAGAAGACTGAAAGTTCAAAGAGACTGGAGGCTACTCAGTTTAATAGTAAAGAAAATTATTCTAAAACTGAGTCGAGGAAAGACGATCTGGAACATGGAATTGCAAGATTAAAGATTCAAGGTCAGGGATCAGGATCTGATTATGATAAGGCTGGACAAAGTTCTTCTAATGTGGACTCTGGAAGAGGCTCTGCTGTTTATTCGAGTGGGAGACGACCTCCACCTGAAGATCAGAGTCTTGCTCAAGGTATTAATAAAAAGTGTTTATTTTTACAAGGAGTATTTTAGAAGATTACTAGTTTATATTTATGGAAATGGAAATCCAAGAAAAGATTCTTGGGCGTGCCAATTTTATTCAGTCAAATAGAAATTTTGTCTTAGAATATTATTTCTTTTCATTACCAGGTCAGGATTCCGAGTGGGTGGATATAGTGGAATCGGAATTGAGGAGTATTTTGGAACCAAGAGACGTTCCAGCAATGGCGCACTCCACTTTATCCGAAAGTGTGTCGTCAGTGACACCTCCTTTGCCTCCTTTATCGCCCCACGGCAGCCCTAGAACTCCAAGAAATAGATATTCAGCAAGGTGGATGATATTTTTATATTCTACATAATACATATCAATGGATTGCTCACAGACCGAACAGTATGAATATTCAATACTGCCTCTATTCATAATACGTCTTTTCAGAACGAGAAAGCCGATTTCTATTGTTTACCTATCGGAATTTCTATAAAAAACAGGGTTCAGTCGAGAGTTTGTATAGTTATTTATTTTAAAAAATATTGTAATTCATACTAAAAAATATTCTTGGGGTCGGAGGGTTTTCAAGAAAATATCATGATTTATCAAACGGGGGCAGTTGTAGTTTTTCTTTAAGTTATTATCTTTTTTTATACATCTAGTACATCTTTGAAATGTATAGGTCTTTCTTAATAAGTTAATTGGGACAGTTTTAGTGAAAATAAGTTATTGTAATAAGTTAGTTATTAAGATATACGACTTTATATTTTCTTTTTAGTACAATGTATTTATTTGTCTGTTTTTGAATATATTTTTAGTTTACCATACGGTGCAAAACCAAACTATAGCGAATACAGCAAAGGAGGTGACAAAAGGAACTACCCGAGCTCTTCAAAGCATCGGGGTGCTTCAACGTCAAAGAAAGATGCAGCAAAGAAATTCTCCCATTGTAAGATGAAGTATTGATTTATTAACGCGAAGACCCAGCCAACATTTATAGGTTTCTGATTTAAAAAAATAACTCCAATTTTCCACCAAATTCTTCTACTTCCCTGCTTTTAATTTATCTAAACTTTATTAATTCTTGTATGTAATTCTTTTGAATGCTCTTGATTTGTTTTATTTCCTTTGAATTGTTCTGAATTCTTGGGAATTGCTTTGAGACAAATAGTTGGCTGGAAAGCTTTTTGGAAAGCCTCGATATCAGATTTAAAAAATATTTTTACTTAGTATTCGGTGTGGAAGCAGCCGATTTAACATCAACGACAACCGGACTTGATTTAGATTCGATGTTGGATAGAAGTGATTCTGACCTGAGTACAAATGATGCGAGGGCGATAGGAAAACAGCTGGAGCGTCTCGAAAATATGTATAGCGAAGTGAGTATATTTTATTAATTCGATTTCTTTTTAAATTCAAAAAATATTTCGTAATCCCGTGAGAAAATATAAAAAAAGAAAGATAAAAATGCAACATAATATTATCCGCTCTTTTATAATAAAAAGTCAAAATTTTAATTAAATATTCTTTAGGTCTTAAAGTTGTTGGGTGGAAGCGTGAAGAAAAAACGAAAAGCTAGAGGACTCGCTAGTTATGGTTCAGTTTCTTCTCTTCCAACTTCGTCAGTTTCTTCCAGACCAGTGACGAGGCATCACGACAAGCGAAGATCACACACAATCGATGATAGAATGAAGAAAGCAAAAGATATTAAAGTGAGTCTTTTCTTTATTGATCCATCCTTTAAATATCTTCCTAAAGTTTTATTATTGAAGGCTCTTTCCTTAATTAATTAATAAATTTTGTTTAAGATTCCTGAACTGTAAATTTTAAATGTTCTTAATATAATGAATTACTTCTATTTCCAGAGTATTAATAAGCGCTTTCAACGTCTTGAAAATCATGTCGTGACCCTTGCAAGATCTGTAGCACATTTGAGTTCTGAGATGAGAACCCAGCATCTAATGATACAGGTGAGATTCTACTTAGGTATACTTGTATAATATAGACTATTTAAAATTAAAATTTAGTCTGAAATTTGATTTTGAATATAATTCTGAGTGTGTACTGAAATATTTAAGACCCTGAAAATCGTAAATTGGCATCAAGCTTCCACTGTAATAGTCTTTTGCAGGAAATGGAGAACATACGAGGAGAAATTGCAGCTTTGAGGACGCAGACCAGCATGGCCATGGTCCGATCTCAGTCTCAACCATTGATCAAGGACTCGGAATTACCGGCCTTGTCGAACCCCTCCAGGGTGAAGAAGCTTACCAAGTTTTTTGGGACGGAACCTCCACTCATCAGGCTCTTCCTCAGGGAACTTGGGTATGAGGTAGGATATCTCGCACCGCTCACAATGGCGTAACTACTGCTATGAAGATTCTCCAAAAGTTATTATGTTTAATGAAAAAATAAATTAATTAAATTCCAGATTTGATTGAGAAGAATTTGAGTAATAAAATTAAACTTTTTTATTAAAATATTGTAATGATCAAATTCAAGAGCAATTCAATAATTAACTTGTAATTGTAATTAAAAATTGAGATTATTCGATACTTTATCATTTCTTTTATGATTAAATATTTTATTTTTGAAAGGGGTCATTTTTATAAGATTCTTCAAAGCAGTAGGCCAGAGTAGATTCTACACACACTGCACTTCTTATAGTTACGCCAGTGACCCTTCAGTATGGTCTGATTCCCTCTGTGTCTGTAACTTTTTTTTTTTGATTAGACTATAAGTGCTTCAAGGAGGAACGTTCGTAAAATGAAATTCTTCATCCAGAATTAGTGGCATCAGACAACTGACGGGTTTGGTTTTAGAACTAATTGATATATTATCTCCTATAAAAGCCAGTTAACGAATGAAGAATAAATGTTAAAAATAAGTATACAAATATTTTTATACTTATTTTTATATACATATGTTTATATAATTTGAAAAAAATTGAATAAATTCAAGTTTCAGAATAAATAAATGTACCAAAAAATATTGTTTTGTGTTTTAAAAAAGAAATTTGCAGAAGCAAAAATGTTTTGCAGTATTTTTAAAACTTAGTGGATCTTCACAATAGAATAACATTATTATTTTTTGCAGAAATACGCCGGAGCTTTCGAGAAAGAAAGAGTAGGAATGGTAGAATTGCCATACTTGAGCGAGGAAAGGCTGCAAAAAATGGGAGTCCCCTTGGGTCCAAGACTGAGAATTTTACAGGAAGCAAGAATATCTGTATGCAAGGATCCCGTATATGTAGTGTGAAATAATAGAAAAGGACCAAAAAGGCAAAAGGAACTTTTACATAAAAGTGTCGAGAATGTAAACAGTGAAAATGAAACTTTTATTTTATTGAAACTGTGTCTTTTATATTCAGCTTGTCTCGAAAAATTTCGAAGAAAAAGTGACTTTTGTCAAGAGACTTAATCAAAATAAGGACGATTTTCGTTCGACTGTTCGATGATGACTCTCTAAATAGTATTTTTAATTTATTAAGCTTGGTAATTAATCAACTTCGCTCAGATATTTATTCAAAAGACCTCAATGACTTAATATTTCAGCGTTTCTTTTTTCTTTTTTATGTGATAGAGAAAAGGATACAATTTTTAAAAATATTTTAATAGACGTTTTATGAAATGGCCTAATAGGCCTATTTTTATTAAGAAAATAATGAAATTCGAATGTGCGTTTGCCAAAGAGCGATGTGTAAAATCCGTTGTTTAACTGACCACAGTTAAAATAAGAGTTAATAATAAATTGTATTCATTCCTGAGACTATAAGGCACTTGTAATATTTTTAGTTTTTAATATTTTAAATATAGTTAAACGAATTGCGTGAGCAATGTCACGAAATATAAATATTTTTTCGATATAGAATATAATTTGTCGTTTTTTAAGTGGCATTGAATCTTGTACAGTGAAAATAATTATAATTTATATTATGTATGGATATTACAATAGGATTATTTTAAATATATTGTTACGTTGTTTACATTCGTATATTTAAAGAATAAAAAGTACCGATGAATACTCGTTTGAAGTGAATCTTTCAAAATCCTACCTTGTAAAATAGTAGTATGTAGGATATTCATTTTTCAACTAGTTTATACAATAAGTATTATTTTTATTGTAATATTTTCTAATTTAGTAGTTTTATAATATACATAATTATAAATCAAATACAAAATGTAAAAATGTGCTTCTCTTACAAAAATTGTATCCTTTTTTTATTTGTTTGTTTGTATTATTTATTAAAAATAAAAGAATTGTAAAAGAAAATGAATTTAATTTGGGCAAACGTTAGTGTCTTTGTGCTTCACCAGCGAGTCGATTTCAATTGAATAATCGTAGGTACAATGTACGTTACATGTTTGTTAATAAAGTAGCCTGTGTTTATGACCCTGACCTCAGTACTCATAGGTCAATTTTAATTGAAAAAAATAACAAATTATCCTAATTTTCTATAAGAAAATAAACTTTGTCAAAGAATCTTCAATTATCCAGCTATCAAGTGATATAATTCTCACTCCTTCATTCAATTAGATCTGACACAATTGGACACAAAGGGAAGTCACTGAACTGGGACATTAGAATCAAAGTTCCAAATACTTAACTTTATCTCATTTCTTTTCTTATTTAAACTTCACATTGAAAAAGAGTTTTTACATGATGAATTATAATTCATCTTTTTGATTTTTAGATTGAAATTCTAATTGATAAATCTTTTGTAGAAATTCTCTGAATTTTGTGATTTA
Organism: Synergus japonicus; assembly: GCA_900474275.1. Classification (NCBI taxonomy): domain Eukaryota; kingdom Metazoa; phylum Arthropoda; class Insecta; order Hymenoptera; family Cynipidae; genus Synergus; species Synergus japonicus. The sequence continues at coordinate 36,941 of UCOH01006118.1, forward strand.
AGAATTATCGTGGATAGGCAGACTTCCGGAGTCGAACGGCGGATGTGTTATTAGGAAATGCACAATTTAACAATTGGAGTCAATTATTTTTCTCGTGGAGACGTCTTTGGTCATTTCTGAAGCTACGCTATATTCGGTCCTGCCACGAATGTTCCATTGTCATCAATATATTTACTAATCGCATAAAGTCCGATTTTTATTTTTAAATTCATTTTAAAGTACCACAAAATGATAGTACATTTTTGACAAAAGAAAATTTAATGTTTTACGATAAAAATATTACACTACTGATTATTTATATTATATTTATTTATTTATTTATATTTTTATTATAATCTGTGTATGTATCATATAAAATAAATACGACTTTCTTCTTGAGTTCCATATTTTGTTTATTATTGTTCTATTTACGAAGGATTCAAATTTTTTTAGTTAAGCGTTGTATGTATTCAAAGTTCAGTGATACGATGACTCATCGATATCAGTTCAAGATTTCCTGAAAACTGAATCAGCTAAATAAGTGACGTGTTCGAGGAATTCCGTAACTTAAAAGTTGAGACAACTTTCATAATTTGCAGTCATATTTTTTAATTAGTGTATTTAAGCCTCATGTCAATTAATTAATTTGAGAGAAACTGACACGAAATATAATAAACAATTTATATTTATAAATTCTAACTTGCAGAAATGATAAAAAAATAAATAAGAAACAATTATACTTTTCTGTACTCTGTACTTGGATATATGATACTATATCTAAAAAAAAATGTAATAAAAGCGAAAAAAGTAAATTAAGCGAAAAATTTACGTTGATAGGTGAAAACAGAATGTATTTTTTGTTATCAGCCCTTAAAATCGGTTGACCTCTTCAAAAGAGGGATTAGCACCGATTGGTCCGTCAACTTAAGCTTAAGTTGTGAGTTTTCTAAACATGAGGGTCTTGGAGGGAAGATGCTATCTCAATTGACCTATGCCCCACCCCTGTCTGTTATCTGCCTCCTCAACTGACGGTCACATCGGTTTTCTTTCACTCAGCTGCTGACCGTACATCGAGAATGATTACTAAAAGTGCACTTGCCTTCCTTCTGCTTTTGGTCTCGGCGACCTATGCCGAAATTGTTCAATGGCAAGCTTGCCCTACTGATCGTGAGTACTTTTATTTAATTTTTATTTTATATCTGAATTTTTACCTTAGAAATAAAGTTCAAACAAAAATAAAATATTTCTTATGGGTTTTAATAAAAAAGTGCTACAGTAAAAGCCCCTGAACGATATTTAAGAGCAAATATACTTTTTGGACGATCAAATATTCCTTTCTTTGTATTTGTGTCAGCAATTATTCTTTAAAAATTATATAAATAATATTTCTGATTATTGAAAATCCATTACAGTGGGAACAATTTTAGTGAAATATAAAAATGTGTCAATGGTATATCAAGTTTAATCCGCAATCTCAAGTTGACATTCTTTGTTTTCCGGTGACGCGTATCTGCTTACTTTTTTTTTTTTATTTTATATAGTCATATTGATAAAAGTTCCAGGATCGTGTCTATATTAAATTTTCGTTCAAAGAAGATTTCTATATTAATAACAAAATTATCGCAGGATGATATTGCGTGTTGTTGGGGAGGAAGGTTTTTTAGCGACATGACATTTATTTTTATATTCACAAGTGATAATGAAATTCATGAAACATAGAATTTAAAAGGCTCCAATGCTAGATGCTTCGAATCATATTAAATTGGAATTTCCAGCGAAAGCTGCTTTTGAATTTATTACAGTTAAGAAGACCAATCAGTGATCTTGCTTTCGTCCTGAACAAACAAATTCACGACGAGGGTGTATATTTAAGAGATGGTAATCCATATTCAAAGTAACGTCAATATTTTTAAAGCCCATTTAGAGTCTTGCAAACCTCAAACTCCTTATCGAAATTCCCATTTTATCAAAGATGAAAAGCAAACTCAAACTAAGTAACTCCCCATATCTCAATCTGCATAGCAAACTATTCAAATTTATCAAGAGAAAGCATTCCATCGCAGTTATTATCGTAGACAATGCAAAAAATCTATTCGAAAAAAATAAATCATAAATAAAAGAGAGAAAGCTTTTGGTTATAAAGAATCATATTTTCTTCGATGGCTCAATGACTCAGCATATTTCTATAGAAGTTTCCCAATGCTGATAACCTTCCTTTAATTAATTTCTTAATTAATTTCGCAAGACATCGCGATATAGTTTTTTTGTTTATGCTCGACAAAATTCGTGCGCGTGTGTGAAATTTCCCTTGAAATTCAATGAACATCTCTTATACTGAAAATCTTATGAGTCACTTTGCTATTAACGACATTTGAACTGTTCCAATTTTGAATTGCGTGTGTTACACAATTTATTGCGATAATACCACTCAGTGTGAGAATATTTTTAAATGCTCTATTTAAAAACTAGGCTTGACAATTCACATGAAATAGTAACATTATTTATTTGAAGGGGATATTTTTCTTCTTTTCAACAATTATATTTCTTTCTGTTAAGCTGCATCAGAGTTTAATCTAACTATACTTGGGTTAATTAATGTAATTTTGTTACAGCTAATGCCCCAGTTAACTGTACGGTTCACGAAGTTCGAGTGGATCCTTGCAAGGAAGCTGAACAAGGGAAACCATGTAAAATAAAGAGAGGAATCGATGCCAGCATTAGCTTCGATTTCACCCCCAGTAAGTATAATCAGTAAAGAACTTCAAAATTCATTTCATATTAAATATTTAGTAATATAGTTTTTGTCTAACTTTAAATAATAATTAAATTATTTGCAAAAAATGTTTAATAAGTTTAAATTTGTAATTTCAGATTTCGATGCTTCAACTGCAGAAAGTAGAGCATATTGGGTCAGCCCTGTCATGGATTTGCCATTTGTAGGAATGGAGACTGATGCATGCAAAGCCACCCAATGCCCAATAGTTAGTGGGCAAAAGAAATCTTACACCATGCATTTGCCAATTGCAAAGTCTTTCCCAATTGTGAGTTTTAGCTTCATCCTTATTTATAATATAATACTAATAATGTAATTCTTACTAATTCGATATATTAATTATTTTAGAATTATTTATGAAGTAAGAATTGAAAAAATACTAAAAAATATGTTTTATATATTTCAGAGAGCATATGACGTGAAATGGAAATTGTGGAACGACAAAGAACAAGATTGTTGTTTCATCTTCCAAATCAAATTGACCAAATGAAAATACATCATTATTCGTCCGTTTTTCACCCTTGAGTCATCGCACAAATGATTCGATAATTTAATTGAATAAAAAATTATTACAGTGTAGAAAAATGTCTTTGATTCCGGCCTCCTAGCTATATTTTAAATAAGTTCTTATTACTACAGGAATTGGATAAATAAAGAATTATCATATTTTAACTTTAAGCTGATATACGTGTTTAAGAATATCAACATTAATAAGAGAGATAAATGCGCAGTTTTCTTTGCAGTTTGGACACTTTTATCGTTCAGGAGTCAATTCATATTTAGAATGCTATTTTTCACCCTCTTTGGGAAAATTCATCCCTTGAGAACTTTTTCTTAGACGTCTATAGGAACTTGAAATTCGAGGGTTGAGCGTTGAGCGTAATTCAAAAATAAATAATACATGTAAAGAGAATCTTTCTATACAGATTTAAATTCGAAAGTTAAGAAAGTACGATTCTAACACGAATAAAAAATAAATCTTTGGACCACATGAATTAATAATAAAATAAGAAAGAACTTCGAATAATGTTCATTTTTATATAATTTAGTGTATAACGTCTATTATGAATTAAATTAGAAAACTTATTATTCTTCATATAGTATATACTTCATATAAGTATATATATATATATACTTAATTATCAATATTGATACAAATTAATCCATTTAAAATTATTTTCAATCGCTGAACGAAAAAATTACTAATTTTTAAAATAAAAAAATCCAAATGCTGATTATTTTATTGTGTTATTTACTTATACATGAGATATTTAAACATTAATTTTATTACTATCTTTGTTTATTTATAAATTGCAATTTTAAAAAAATATTATCAAATTTTTCGGTTTACGTATTCTAAGATAATAAATAAAAGCGAAAAAATATATATAAAAAAAAATCGCTGCGGACAGGATTCGAACCTGTGCGGGCAAAGCCCATTGGATTTCGAGTCCAACTCCTTAACCACTCGGACACCGCAGCTCATGGAATTTGTGGCGCAAACGGCACTACATGAACCGAAGCAAGCGTTCAGAAACACATCCATTATTGAACGCTTTTAAGGCGGCTATTTTAAATTTTCATGCAATTTTTAAAATTATATATCGATTTTGAGTTCCAAAAGACACTATAGTATATAATACTGTAATATAATAGCAGATTCATTGTAATTTCTAATTTTACTAATTAAAAATTAGTACTATTGGAAACAAATTATGATACTTGTTTAAATAATTTTAAATTAATTATAAAACTTAAATGATCCTAAACACACGCAATAAGTCCTCCATTTCAATTTTTATGGCTATATATATAATATGAATTTTGTCATAAATATTTAAATAATCGAAATATAATTGGGAAGCTGAAAGAAAAAAATATTTTTTTTTTGTAAAAGTGGTAGAAACATTTTTCATGTAAAAGTGGGACAAAATGAATTATCACAGCAAAAACGGAACGCCAATAAGAACGCTAATTGATTTTCCCCGTTCTATTTTTCCTCTGAGAATTCACTTTATCCTATTTTTACTCTAAAGAATAATTTGTAAACCACTTTTACAAACGGGACATTTTTATCTACTTTTTACTTTTAGCCATTCAATTTGACTTGCCTGTAAATGCAGATATGAAGCATTTCACTTTTATTACAATATAATTTTCATACAATCATACAGTGTACGTACACATTGTATTATACAGTGTAGAATTGTACATGTATCACTACATTTGTTGTATTATGTATATATGCAAGTATGTACATGTATTTTCTCTTTTATATCTATCTATGAGTCTATAGAATCATAAATATCAGATCAGACTAGAATGAATGGTTATATACTTATGCATCAGGTGTTACTAGTTACCTGTACAAACCCACCTCATTGAAAATAGCAGAATACTTGAGAATACTATGCGTTTTACCGGCTGCATTGAACAGTATAATATATTATATGTACAAGGTATATATGTACCTTATAATACCTACAAAACCTACAGAAGGTAATTCTTGTCGATGATGCATGTGCAAACGAGTATTGAATTGAGTGAGCGTATATTTTTCTTCAAAGTTGTATTGAAGGCAAATTAAATGACAACCGGTATATGTATAGAGTATAGAGACTGCAAGTGAAGTTAAAGTCATACACTGTCCGTACCAACTATTTTCGTGGGCGTTGATTGGATGCCTTGCCACAATAAAGTGGTGGCACTTAGATAATGCAGTGTTGTATTAATCAATCTTTGAGCCTCTGTCACTGTTATTTATTGTCCATCTTATTCATTTAACAGTACTAGTACACACAAAAAAATGTCTAGTTAAGATAATTAGAATTCTGGGTTAAATATACCCTAACTATTTTTTCTGGTTAAAATAACCAGAATTCTGGTTGATTTAACTAGCATTCTAGTTATTTTAACCAGAAAAAATAGTTAGGGTATATTTAACCCAAAATTCTAGTTAACTTAACTAGGCATTTTTTTGTGTGTATCGGTGGATATTGCATCTTCAATTATCTTAATAAACTGTGATTTCTAAATTGCATGCATTTTATGATAATATAATTAATTATATTATGAAGCTTTCTTTTTTATATATAGAACTTTCCATTTCTTGGACTCATTTTAAAGGCAAATTTCTATATATTCTAACAAACTTATTGGTATAATTGGACAATGTTATTTCTGTGTATTGTACAAGGGCTTAAATTTAGATTTAAAATACGTGCAAAGTTTAATATCGCCTGATTAGTAGGAAAATAATAATAATAATACATTGTCTGACGAGAATGTAAAAATCAATTGAATGTAAATATATATATATATATTGATATATACTATTTTACATAGGATTATTCCCTATATCTAAATATATTTCACAGCAAGAAATATACACCCAGAGAAAAAGTTTGTTTAAATCAAACAAACGTATATTTTCCTCGAAGCCAGCTAAAAAATATCTTTGAATTAAATAAAATTTATTTGATTAAAAAATATTTTTTAGTTTGTTCTCTCATAATTTATCAGTGGACTATCCATAACATTTAAATTATATTATAGAGTACAACGGCACCCATCCGAGTATAACCGAACACCAAGCCGCTGCTTGACTTCGATGATGGAACGAGAAGCCTTAAACAATTTCATACATTCAATGTATATTTATATGTACTTGAATGACTTAGATATATTGTACGCTACAATATTTGATTAATTGTATTGACATATTGTAAAATACTATTGGCTAGTTGGATAATTGATTTCAAATGACACCAAAAAAATCACATCACTTTACGCAAGAGATTTATGCCTTATCTCCTTGCAGCACTTCAAAATAACGATATGGTTGTCATTATGGATTATATTTATTACTCTCTCTTCCAATAAAACCTCTTGAGGATGATTTAATGCCCCTCTTCAACTTTCATGCGCAATTATTATTCAAAAAGCGTTTCTTTTCAAGATTCCTTTATCCTAAAAAAGAAATTTTCGCATGTATCTATACTGAATATATATATATAAGAATCATAAAACCGTCATCATACAAGGAAACACCGGCACACCTGTCACCCACAAGGTAGCAAAAGCAACGACGTCCCTGGGACCAAACGGCTCACCTGTTGGCCTCCACCAGTACCTGGCTGCGATCTCGAGCGTGAGGTTCCGTTTACTCACTGCTCTTGGTGAACCATAATCACCCAGCGTCATTTTCGGTACCACTCGTGGTCCCGAGTCTTCTCCAGATAAATCATTATCTCTTTTCTTCCTCAACCCCCAAAAAAGCAGTTTTCCGCGGTAAAAGTTTTTGAAACTTATTATAAAAGGAAAAAAAAAAGAAAGGTCGGCTACTTTAAGACGCCGACCAAGTGGAACTTCCGGCGCCGTTTCCTCTTCTTTCTTTCGTGGAGTGCGAATCGCAGCGCGTTCGTGCGAAAATCTCTTTTTCGCGGAAGGATTGTATGCTAATTTGTTTGTGAAATTTCTTATATGAGATTCGTTTTCATCGAAGGGGGCGACATAACGAGCAGTGTGCTTTTCTACTCTTTTATTTGTGCCTATATACGCTTAAGAATGTGCAGACTCACTCTTATTGAATCTTAGTTGATGTATATTGAGAAACTATTGCAGTGAGACAAATCTTGCAACGACTAGTGACACACGATACGTTTGCGTTCCACGCAGGTATGTACGCATATATTTTTAGATGTGCAAATATCGAGAGGGTGTTAACAATGTGTGTGATTTTGTGCGAATGTGTGCACTATTTGTGCAGAAGGTAGCCTGTGTTTACCTCATGGTGTACGTGCCTGCAAATTTTCCAGGTAAAGTGCACTACTCCGATGATGATTGGAAAATTAGATAAATCCGAAGATTTACTGTTTAAATCATAATCTTTTCAATGTATACATCGAAATAATAATGAATTAAAAATCATTTAGTTGGAAAATGTATGTAATTTATTTAGTTGAAACGTTATTAGCCTCTTGATTATAAAAGGAACTTCCTCTTATTACCTAGAATGCAATATCTCGAAGATAAATTTGCCTTGCAAATTTACTTCGTAAATATGTCAGTAAATAGAGCATTTACCTCGCACATTGGCAGCATAATGTAACAGGTTTGCTATATATATATATATATATATATATATA